>CAXDID010001099.1:0-243680 GCA_963988835.1 Hexamita inflata
CAAGTATCTTCATTAGCTTATAATCGTTAGTACAAAATACAAAACTGACTGGAGTATTAGTTGAAGCTTCTGTTTGTTCGTCTGTTGTAATAGAATAACAGAAAAGTCTTGCTTTCATTGATCTAGCTAATTTATAGATATCATATTCAAAATATACTACTTCAGAATATTTAGATAACCAGAATTAGTTTAGGTATCCACAAAGTTCTTGTAAATAATTATCTTCGTTTGTATATTAGCCTTGAAAGCCTTTACATTAACTAAATGAGTCTTGTTTGAGTTCATTAGCTGTTTTAGCTATAAATACACTTGGTTGATCTATTACGTTCATTGGAGGAGTAAATGTTATACGAGCCATAGTTTGAACTTCTTCTGTACTCACTTCATAAAGCTTTTAAATATCTGCTTTAGACATTCTTAAATTGACGCCTTGTTCGGTAGCATCATAACTTACTTAGAACAAAGGTTTCATCTGGTTTGAATTACAAAAAAAAAATTAACAATCATTCTTAATCAATAGACATTCTTGAAGTCTTAACATTGATGTTACATAAAGCATCATAATTCAAGAAACAATAACAATCATAGTTGTTTATCAAAGTCTTGTTAGTTTACAAAGCTGGATTGTATTTTTGTGGGTCCTATTTGAATTCACTGTAATTAGCTATTTCCCAAGCGATTGATAGTTTAGCTGAACCAGAATTATCAACACCATCATACATTATATCAACTTTGAGATCATTGTTCCAATTCTATAGATTGATGGCTATGAAACCAAACTTAGTTATCCAACTCATCATATTGCTATAATCATTTGTTAAACCATAAGTAATGTTCTAGTTATAATTCATGCATCTCAAATATTCATATCTAAATGTTTCTAAACAATTAAGGTCTTCAGTAAACACTTTATCATTACCACCCTAACGTCTAATATTGAATTTGAATGGAAATAGTGTTTCTAAACATTTATCTATTTTGTTATTTAACATATCTACAATAACATCTGGTTTAAAGAATGTGGATACTTGTCTAAATTGATTCCATTCTTCATCTAAGGTTGGTTAAAAGAAGAACACTAAATCGTTTATGCTTAGAATCGATCTTGATATTTATTCTTCTACTCTTCCTGTAACAGGTGTTCTAGTTGCAATATTGTAACAATCATAAAGTTTAAGTTTGGCACCTATAACGCCTTTTTCAGCTGTATCGCTTTTGTAATCTTCATCGGATTTAGTCATTAAATGAAGTTTATGATCTATCAATCCAGTTCTAGCATAACCATTACTGTCAGTTCCATTTACAAGCACCATTCCATTTGAGTGATCGAAACAATAAGCAAATTTAGCTTCTAAGAACGACACAACCAATTTAACATCTTAACCATTTAAAACGTTGTAGTAAAGATTGTTTTCAGTATCAAATTGCATATTCAAGAGATTGAAGGGTATTATAAATTCTCTTTTGGTTTAAATGAAAGCATAATTGAATTAAGCTGCAGAAGCAGTTAAAGCGCCATTTTCTCCTAAAGCAACTGCAGAAACAGCATTAATAACTTTGACCTAAGGATCATCTATTTCAATATCTCTGGCAGCATTCGGAGCCGCAACTGGAGCAGCAGTTTTAGCAACAGCATATTCAAGTTCGCTCATATAAGTCTTCTTATTAATGTTTCCATTTACGACTATTGTATTTGGAAGCCATTCTACGACCCATTGATCAGTACCGCTATTGAACCAAGTAGTTGAATGTGCATTTTAATATTCAGAACTATATTTAGATTAGCTCAAAGTTCTTTGAAGATATATAAAGTCTTCATCGTTTAAAGGTGTGCTATAGCTCGGAACTGCTTTACGTAACACACAAAATGAATTTAAAGGTCCTTCTGACATACATATTCGAGTTGTAGTAGCATAGCTATAAGTCTTGGAAGTACTATTAAATACAGCTTGTTGGAACCACCAATATCCAGAGTTTAACATAAATTTGCCAGCAGATGGGAATTTAAATGTGAACTTACCATCATACTAGAAATAGCTGGCATGTGGAACAATTGCAAAGTCTCCTGTTGGAATATTGAACTAAGGTTTATAACCACTTATCGAAGCCTTAGGTTAAGTATAATTTAGTGTTGTACCTCCAAATGTATCAGAAATTCTGTGATGGAAGTTATTTGGTTGTTAATGAGGACATACATAGATTTATGGATCCTGTATTTCAGTTATGTTTACAGGTTACTAATAATGGATATTATCAGACATGCTTTTTAGATTGCTCAAAAAATAATAGTTATTTTAATCCATTATAAATGAGAGATCATATTCAAAAGTAATCTGTCTTAAGGACACATAGACTTCCTCGATATATACCTCGAGTGCTTAGAGTCATAAATATAGAATATTCAGAGTCATCGTCAGAATGTATTGTCGAGTCTCCAAATATAAATCCAGTACTTCCACCTTGATTTTTTATATCACCAACCTATTGCCAACCAAGAATATTTATTTGATTTATTACCTCCACTGTTAGCATAATCAGCTGTTATTGTTATAGATGTTGTCGTAGGAATAGTTGAATAACCAACATCAGCACCACCACCCGAATTACTTTCACAAATAACACTTACATAGCCTGTATAACCACACATTTTGAAAGGTGTAGCAAAAGTAACAGTTTTCTTATTCAATGCTCCTCCAACATCAACATTACCCCATTTAATTGTTATAATTCCACAAAAAGTCATTGAATAGTTATCAGCATAATAATTTTCAATAACAATCAAGTTATTAAGCATTGTTTTCAAATCAGCCAGAGATGTTTCAACATTATTTAATCTAGTATTCATAGCATTAACTGAATTTAATAGATTGGTATAATTAGTTTAAAGATTTGTTATAGCGATCTTATTTTTGTTGTTATCAATATTCAAAGCTGAAACTTAAGATCCTATATTATCATTCCAAGCTTGTTATTGACTTTAAAATGTTTCTAAATTCTGAATTCTAGCTAATTAATCAGTTGATCCAATTCCAGTTATCTTATCATCAACTTCTTTCTTCGTATAAGTATTTGCTGCATATAGGTTGTTAGTGGTTAAATCTTAAATAACATTTACATAACTACATTTAATAGAACTTGAATCAACTATCTTATCTTACTTTAAGGCTTCCATTTGATATATCTAATCTTTATTGAATGTGTTCTAAGCATACAAATTACCAATAGTTAAATCAGAAGTTGGTGTAATAACATTTTGTTTGGAACTCATAAAAGAATCAACTTAAGTCTTGTTATAAATATTAGATGCAGTAAGAGTATTAACAATTAAATCAGTTAAGTTGGTTATTATGTTCTATTTAGAATTATTCAAATTATCTACTTCTTATTTGTTATAAGTATTGGCAGAAGCAAGATTGTTAATAGTTAAATTAGAAGCACTCGTTAATATGTCTTGTTTAGAACTTATTAGACCGTCAACTTAAGACTTGTTATAAGTGTTATTGGATGTTAAGTTATTCATAATGATATCCATAGTATTAGTTATCAAGTCTTATTTAGTGTTAAGCTTAAGATCTATGTTGGCGTTATCATATATATTTGGAGCAGTTATATTGAAATTAGAGTTCATAGTTGTTTGAAGCTAAATTGTATTTGTTTCCGAATCAGTTTTGATAAACTTATCGAATTCAGATTAGTCTACCTTCTTAGAAATCAAAACATCAAGAGTAACTAGATTGGCTTATATTTCTGTTAGACTCGCAACTGCAGCGGCAATAGCTAATTTATTAGAAATGTTTTATTCAGTATTTACAACAGTAGCAGCTTCCATAGCTTCATAACCAGCTTATGTTCCAGTTATTTTTGTGAACACCTTGGCTTCAAGTAAACCGCATTATGTTTAAAGAGCAGCTATTAAAGCACTTACAGTTGCTATTGCTGCAGTCACTGATTCTTTGGTAGCTTTAGAACTTTCAAGATCGTCACAGTATTTCTATAAATCATTCAAGAACGGATATATCATTTTAGTATCTTAATCGGTCTTAGAAATTATATTGGTTATATCTGTTAGCTTCAAATATAAGTTCTTAAGTTCAGTATAAACATTTTACTGAGGAAACGTCGGATCAACTATTGGTATAATATTTGTACCAAGTATATTGTAAACGTTACTCAAATCAGTTGGCTTAGAAATTATATTGTCTATTTGAGTTTAAAGACTTATATCAGTTTATTTGAGTTAATTAGTTTGAGATTGCAAGTCTATATCTTTGTTTTCAAGAGCTTAGAATCTAGCATTAACAACTACATCATCGTCATCCCATTTTTAATTGAGATTCTTAAAATTGCCTACATCAGCTGTTACAACTTAACTTGAAAGATTATTAATAGTTAGATGTTTAATAGTTATGTTCTCAAGCTGAGACAAGTCCATTATAAAATCATTTTGACCTGTAGATGGATTTATCCATGAGCCTTATCCACTTATATGATTGAATTAAATTCTATTTGGCTAAGTCATATCTATAATGTTGTTTCCACACATTACTCTATTGGCTTTTATTAATTTTGTATCTAATGCTTACAAAGAGCTTGAATCAATCATGTTTAGATATCCAAAAAATGAAGTTTCACATCATATCGATTATATCGAACTCTACATTAACTTTAGTGTATTCACTTTGAATTTCGAACAGATTAAGTATTTAAATTTCTTTTAGAGATACTTTGAATTAAGAACTTGGATAGTATTACTTAATTTCGCCTGTGACTAGTTTAAAGTCTTATGGATTACGTGATATTACACATTTAACGAAGTCATCGTTTTATAGTTATAGCAGAACATTTTTAAGAGTATACATCATACCATTATCGACTGGTATTTTATGTTGAATCTTCATTTCCTTTAAGATAATGATATAGAGTACTTTTAAGTTGTATGTTTGAAGTTTATTAAGTTTACGGTTAGTTGAATCTAAATATATTACTACTTGATCATAATCATTTGATTTAGTGTTACACATTTCAATTATAGTTTGGTTCTTTACATATTACATTTACATTGGTTATTTACTTGTCTAAAAAATAGTTTCATAAATAACTACAGTTGATTGAATACTTAAGACCAGGAACTCTGTCCCGAATACTGAACCAAAAGTCTAGTTCTGCGATATTGAATTTATTAGTGTCTCTGAAAGCATTCAAATTAACAAATATACGGCCTTCATCAATAGTTTCAACAAGATACTTTGGATTATCTGTGTTTATAAACTCGTTTACGTCAGTAATTACAGTTTCATTTTGTTTGTTGGCAGATATGATTCTAGTTATTTGAAATTACATGGTGTTTTCAAGTTCTAATGGAAAATAATCGTTGGTAATATCTTTCTAAGCTACTGGTTTAAGTTGATATGGTTTCCTAAAGTATACTGGAACCTATAACACAGGAGGACCCTAATTCAAATTCAGAGCCTCCTCTCAATTCACACGTTCATCGGAATTGGGGTCATGTTCGTTTTCTCAATGCTCTTTTATTAAAAACTGGTTGACAAATTCGGGCAAGTGCGAGTGATTGCGGTTATGATTCTGTGCCCGGTAGCAGCAGCAGGGATAAGGAGCACCGCAGCACCGGTGAATTAATATTTGTATGCGCTGTCAGTCGTGTTTAATCAATTCGGAATGACGTATATTGACGCACCCATCATAAACTACGTATCCATGAAATGCAACGTCGAAAACAAAGCACAAGTACTCGGAATATTCCAAGTCGCAAACTCAATCGCAAGATGCGTAGCCTCAGTTGTCGGAGGAGCACTATACGACTGGCACTGGAGAAACGGAAGCCAAGTCATGACCTGGTCGGCGTTCACAGGACTGCTCTGTCTTGGACTCAGCTCCATGCAGTGAAGAATTAGAAATGCTTGATATTATATTTCATATTTATATTTACTGCCTTTTCCATTCAAGCTAATATCAACATTTTAAAAAACAAAAACTAAAGTAAAATATTAATAGGTATCCTTATCATCCATATTTATTGAATTTTATGTCTTTTAGTACTTCCACAACAGCTACGACTAATCTGAAATGATAATTCACACTCATCAACACGACACTCATCAACATTTGGAGTGAAAAGTTATAAATAAAAAATAAAATCAGTATACGTCAAGGTCTGGAAGTCATAACTGTAGTTTGGCTCCCTCCAGGAGGGTCTCCTTAAAAATCGAGGGGCTCACACAGTACCTTATCTTATTAAAGTGGTATAATGAAATTTGAACAAACTTTGCGTACTTAAATAATGCGTACTTAAATGAAACGCTAATATTAAATATATATCATAACAACTAAAAAATATAACCACTTCAAAATGAATAACATTAAATAACAATAATAGATATTATCAGAGTAATAGCCATAAAATTTTTCTATTTATTCTACCTTTTTTGATAGAATAGATGAAATACCATTGCATATAAACAGTTTATGTATTGTTAATTGCTAGCTTTTTAGTCTAAATGGTATCGGACAACTGTAAAACATTACATCTTTAGACATTTCAAATAACAAAATAAATGATATATAATAATTATAAAATTTAAATAGAATTACTGAATTAAATTGTAGCGACAATTAAATATTATTTATTGATGTATTACTTTAATTAAATAATTTATAAAGTCTAAATATAAATAATAACTATATTTGTAACTTAGAGCCATTAACCCGACACTCAAATTTTATAATAAAGTGGCTATCTGTGTAATAAAATCCTAAAATAGAATAATACTAATAATATTATGGATAGTTAACTTCCATTTCATTCTTAATAGATACTTATAATAAAAATCTTAGATTAAAAGTTTATAGTGAATATTTTACTTCTCAATTATTGAGATTTTAAACATATGAAAACGAAATTAAAGTTGTTAGTGATACTAGTATAAGAACAATAAAGTTTTTTGACTTTCTCAATGTCCATTCTTTATAATTTTTTAACTGTTAGTTCCTTGATTTTAGTTTAATTTTAAGTAATATTAAAAAATTAATAGTTAGCCAATGTAACATGGAAAATACAACGCAACTAGCAATGATGACATAGTTAGTATCACTTAATTTATAATCCAATAGCATACACATAATTGATGATTTATTCTTGCTTCCAAATTTAAGTTAACTGTGTGTTGCATTTAATAAGATAAATTAAATTAATATATAATAAAATAATAATTGTTTAATTGAACTTGACTTAAGTTATAATCAAATAGATTAAATTAATATGTTAATGTATCTTAAAAATTTGAAAAAAATAAAAATTAATAATAACAATATTGATAATTTATCAGGAATTAGAGAGCTAATAGAATTATAATATTTAAATTGCAGTAATAATAATATTAAGTCTATAGAATGTATTGATTAATTAAGTAACCTTATATATTTAAACTTCGCTAATAATTTTGTATCTGATATAACATCTGTGATTAAATTCCAACATTTGTAAGATTTACGTTTGCAATAAAATTATATTTTCGACTTTACACCAATAATTATTCATTAAAATTGTAAGTTATAATGGTTAAGTGAATAAAATTTAATATCACCCAAAATAAATTAATAAATATAACTAAGTCATTACTATATGGATATGATAAATAAATTTGTCTGTAATGTAAAAAAATAAGAAAATTAATTATAATATAATGAGTCGCTTAACTGTAACCTTATCAGCAGCACTACGGCTCAATTTAATCATTCCATCTTCATCAAAGAAAAATTATAATATGTTACTTAAAATAATTAATAACAAATAAATTAATAAAAATATTAAACACTTGAGATAATTAACGATGAATTATTAATGAACACCAAATTTATTGATATATTATAAGTTGAATAATTACTTATTACGAGATGTAAAAATATATAATTTACGCATTGTCCTACAATATTAACTATATTAAAAGTATCTGAATGTGGTATAAATTAAATTAATAACATAAACAACTTTATGACAGTTAAATATTTAGATCTTAGCAAAAATAGTATTTAGTTGATTGATATATTGAGTTAACTTATACAACTATAAGTTTTAAATTTACATTAAAATGTTATATACAATGTGAGCCCTTTAAATACATTAAGTTAATTAGAATACCTTGATATTAGTTTTAATAATGTATTAAGTGTAATGTGTTTAAATGAATTAAACTTATAAATAATTAAACTATAAGGAAACATGATACAAGACAAATTATTTAAGAAAATATCAATAATTAATTAAAGAATACCTAGTTTAGATGACATAAAATATTATTTTGAACCCAACTCAGTTACAACTTTATAATTATATGATTAATACATGATATTTAAACACTTACCATTACTATAAATAGTGGAATAATAAACATAAAATAATAATTAGACAAAAATGAATAATTTAATGTAATTAACTATTAATAATGAAATATAACTAAAAAATTTGTAGTTCACATAAAAACTAAATCTAAATGTATTAATACTTAATAATTGTCCTAAAATTGAAATTAGTACTATATATTCATAACTTAATAAATTGGAAATGACGCATTGCGATTTATAATAAATTAATGGATTAGGTAATCTTATAAATATATGTGAATTAAATTTAAGTTTTAATAACATTGATGATGTATCAGAGTTGAATAAATGTTGTAAATTAGTTATTTTAAATCTAAGTAATAACTAATTATCAAGAGCATTTTAAACAAACTAATTACAATAGTTAGATTTAAGCTATAATAAATATTATAATATAAGTTTTTTGTCTGATTTCAAATATTTGAGAAAATTGTTCCTGTAAAATAACTATATAATTTCTGTAAATCCATTGAAAGATATATATTTATCATAACTGAATATTGATTGTAATATGATACAAGATATAAGTCCTGTTTGCAAAAATATTATTGAATTATCCAACAAAAATTAATATACTCCTGCCATTGAAGATATTCAGTTATATTTAGGAGATAATTCAAACATTCTTGACTAATATAACATGTATATGATATTAAAATACAATAATAAACAACAAACGATAACTATTTGCGATGATTAATTACTTCATGATTTATAATTCATAGAGTAAACATAAGCTTAAGAATTAAATATTAGTTAATGTTATAATGTAGATTTAAGTGTATTACCGCAAAATTTAACATAACTAACAATAACTTTTTCTTTATAAGCAAGTATAAATATTGAGAAACAGACAAATATCTCTATTTTAAATTTAGGTTATAACAGTATAAATAATATTATAAGCATTCAATTAATATAATTAACATAACTAATATTAAAGAATAATGATATTACAAACATTGATTGCTTAAATATGCTATATAATTTGTAATTAATAGATATTCGTAATAATAAAATTCTGTCATGTAAAGTATGTAATTTGTTATCTAATTTGAAAGAAGTAAAATTATCAAATAATAAAATTTTTGATTTATATTGTTTATAGAATCATAATAATTTTAAAATAGAATGGATTGACTAGTAATAATTCGAAATTAGGTACAACGATGTTGATAAATATTTTTTGCATATTAAACACGATAAAATATAAAAATAACAAATGATTTAAGATATAAAAACAAATTTTAACTAAAATCTTAAATTTTAAGACAAATGTATGATATAAAAGTACATAAAGAAATCTCAATAACCAAAAATATATGACACAGATTTCGAAATATTCTTTTTTAATTTTGTTGATGAATTGGGATGGAGAAAACTTGATATTTAGCGATGTTAAAATATTAAATTTGACAGAACACCTTAATATCTAACATAACTAACAATAGAGAATTGTTACATTTCCAAACTACATGGTATATAAAATATGTAAAGTTTACAGTGTCTCAGCTTAACTCATTGCTATATATCTGATATATCAAATTTAATTTCTTTATAAAATCTTACAAGCTTGGAACTGTCGAATAACAAAATAGTTAGTATTTGTGTTCTGTAAAAATTAACAAATCTTACTATTCTTCGTCTTAATAGTAATTAGATTATTGATATAAGTGCGTTAAAATCAATTCACTTTAAACGCCTGAGTCTTTAATATAATAAAATATTAGATTTTAAAAGTTTAAATTTGCATCCAGATCGAAATAAAGAGTATTATGATTATTTTGGTGCTTACAATTGTTATGCGTTGAACAATTAAACAGACCCAACTGAAATAGAATAACAATTTAGTAAAAAAATTAATCTTGTTTCAGAGGGGGGAATCAAGTTATTCGAGCAAAAAACTTTGAGACGACGTTTTAAAACAAAAGTAAAAAGACACAAAACGGAGGTGAACGCGATTCTCATGCAAATGACTGTAAAACTCGTTCACATTACAGAGTAATATATAGCAGCATTTAACGGGTTTTGAGCATTCTATTATATAATTTTCAATATTTTTATATTTTACATTATTTTACTATAGTAATTTTGTTGGGAATTCGTTTTAGAATATTATATTATTAGTGAAATACATTGTATTACTAACTAATATTACTAACTAATGTTAAATTATAAAATTAACTGTGACCGAATCAACGTATAACATGAGAAAATATAATCACTTAAGTTTAAAGTATATTTCAAATATGTTATTAAACAAGCAGTACTTGATCAAAATGATATATTTCAATTTATAATTCTTCGTCTGAAATTGAAATAAGATTGGAAGAACTGCGTCTTCTTGTATTATAACTAATTTATATTTACTACTCAGAAGTAGTATTAAAACGAGTATATTCAATATGTATTGGAAGATGTTATCCCATAATGAAGTGGTTATCTAAATATATCAATTTGTCAGTTATCTATCAGTATTAAGTTATCCAAAAATATTATATGATACAATATTGTTGTGAATTGTATGTTAATAAAAACAGATCAACAGTGAAAAGTATTCGTATTTGTTATTAAAATGTTTGATAATGCATGGAATAGAGACTTTTAAGACTATACAGTACATTTCTATTTATTTTTTGATTTAATCCTGATTTGAAATGATTTGAATTGTATGCACATTGAATTCACAAGTAAAACTTCTTATCATTATTTCATTGTTATGTGAGTATTATATAACTTATCACTTATTCCGAATCGAATATGCCTAAATTCATATTTAATCCATACACAACCTATAAGATCCTATAAAATACATATTTATATTTAGCTTAAATTCAATACTGTGTTGAGAATATTGTCACTCGTATAATGCTTCAAATAGTAGGACTCTTCCGTCTTGGCCTCCGCTTGCGAATACGGAGCTGTCTGGGCTGTACGCGACCGCTGTGCACGGCCCTTCGTGCCCTTTGACCGTATAGAGGTTTCTGCCTCTGACCACGTCAAGAACTTTCACTCCGTCGTTAGTGGCCGCTACAAGGAACTTATCGTTGTTTCCGAAGCAGATATCGGCCACCTAACCGCTCGCGCACGAATAATGCTGTAGTAATTAGCTTGATCTGATGTCCCAGATCTGAACGTCTTGGAACCCGCACACGGCCAAGAAGGTCCCGTCCATTGAGAACTGGAGCTTGTTCAGATTAGAGGACAGGCCCGAATCCGAGTTAATGAGCATCACCTGGTTCTGGGTTCTCACGTCCCAGAGCCTCAGGGTCTGGTCGTCGGAGCAGGAAGCAACTAGTCTCTGGTCGGGCGAGAACTTAGCGCACTTGACCCAGTTCGCGTGACCTGTGAAATTCGCCCTGAAATTCAGGTCCGTGTCGAAAATCTTGATCGATTTGTCGTCACTGGCGGTCAGAATGGACTTCTGATCTTATGAGACGTCCACAGAGCGAATCGCCTTCGAATGCACCTTCTTGAACACGGAATCGCCACGCACGTTCGGAGTCCACAGCCTCACAGTCGCATCCGCAGACCCAGTGACCAAGAAATCACGCGCATAACTCGAACACGTAACCGCATCCTTGTGCCCCAAAAACTTCAACGCCCTAATCGGAGGCGTCAAATTCCAACACAGCACATGCGCATCGTCAGAAGTAATACACAACTAAGATTAATTTGAATTGAACGCAAGCGAGCGAATCGGCTTATTTGTAGTTTTAAAACACTCAATTAGTTATGGAGGTTCCATATTTAACTTTTGGGAAGTGGAGCGGAAATAATTACGTATTGCACGCATATTATATTTTAGCTGAGATTTAGAAATCACTTCAATGAATAACATACAAATCAACCACTTGATAATATGATAAATATATATAACAAGAAAGTTATGATGAATAATTAAACCGAATAACAGTTAATTAGAAAAAATAGTGTACTTTTTCACAATCTTGATTTTAATACACAACATAACTTGCAATAAGTATCAATAAGTACATTCAATTCATACTAATTCTATCACTTTTACAAAATATAAACACCAAGTGTGAGGAGACACGCGAAACATACGCAATACCTCTTGTTGGCCTGTTTCAACTGGATTTCTTTTTCATCGAGTTTTGCTTGAATGAGTTTCTTTTCCTCTTCAACATCATTTAACTTCTTCTGTACTGAGTTCATAACCTCTTCTTGAATTCTGAACTTTTGAACGAAATTCACGTTTTCTCTTCTGTCTTTTCCACTTCTGCGACCAATGAGGATCCTCTGGAGCTCCTCGACTAAAAACGGACTTCTGCACATTGGACACAGGTGATCGCTGCATTTGAGTATGCACTCGTAGCACATGGCATGGCTGCATGGAAGAAGCACTGGGTGGAGGAGCTAATCGAAGCAGATGGAGCAGCTGCATGTTTCACTAACTTCGTGGAAGCTTGTGAGGCTCTGTGAACTTACTGAAGCTACATTGAGTTTTTTCATTTGCTTCTGTTGTTGGAAGGACTGCTTAATGGTGCACGCTTTGAACATCTGAAGTGGAAACATTGGTTGCACAATTTGTATATAATACGGTAATATAACATTTATTCAGGTTTAAATCATATTAAAAATTAAAATTTTAATAAAAGATCAGTTCTATAAAATAAATCTATATTTATTATTGTTAATAAGTCTTAATTAATATCTGTATGTTGATTACGTTGATTAAACTTTAATATAATTGTTTATATATAGGTAGTAGATCAGGAAAGATAATATGAGATTTTGTATATATGATATTGATGACGTGTATGTTAGTATCTAAAGTAGAGATATTAATAATATGATGAAATATCAAATTTTCACTTTTAAAACACATAAATAGATAACGCGATAAGCATGGCCACGGCTATTGAATATCTTTTATTTATTTGTTACATCATGCTGCTTTTACTACTAACTTCATCTTTTAGTTTTTAGTTTTAAATTTTTAGCTGTTCCAGTTGTTCTTATAGTCCTGATAGAGTAGTTTATTATTATTTGAACTGGTTGACAATATTATTATCTGGTCTTTAATCCTTGCCATCATCCTGACCTAGTAATATTATCTATAAATCGTTTTCGTCGAATTATTTCTAGCACATTGGGCACATTTTCTGCTTTTATTTTTAAACACACTCGTAGCAAAGAGAATGTCCACATGGTAGTAAGACAGGGAATGTAAGTTGATTGAAGCATAATAAACAATTAAAATTTTCAATAACAACTGCATCATTAACTAATTTTTAGGATTCAATGGGTAAAATAGAGAATTTTCTAAGCATCCTAGTAGTTGAAATTGAGCATGGCTGTTAGACAGTACATGATTTATGCATACTGTGGAGTGAAGTATTATATTTATCTTAAAAATAAAATAATCAATAATAATGTTTTGTGTTTTCAATTACGTTTAAATCAAATTATTCTCGTTGTTTTCATAATTAATGAGAATTATTAATACCATTATTGTATAACTGTAATGTTTTAACCTATTTTGAGCCGTGTTTTCACTTAAATAGTCAAAAATAATACAATCATATACATATACAAGTAATCATCGATATTACAAATTATGTTAGTATATCATATAGTTTCATTCATATTTTAAAGAACGGCCTGATCTACAAGTAAGTATAGACTTCTTCTGTACTCGGTTTAGTAATCGGATGATCAGAGTATGATTTCATGATTTTAATCTTAACAATAATTATTTAAAAACAACAGTGTAATTTATTCGCTATTTTATTGATTTATAAAGTTTCACTTACATTTTTTGTTATATCGTGAATGTCTCTGCAACATATTAAATAACTATTTATAATTCTTCATATTGACTTGTCTGTTTATTCCAGATATATATTATTGACTGGCGCAGATATTTTCATCAGAAGCTCTGCCAAACGTTATTACTAATGTTAATCCAGAAGATTCACGTCCATTTTTAATAATTCCATGTATTCTTTGCACGCCATTTCTATCTACTATATCTGTTTATCTTTGCGTCTTTTCGTAGTCGCTTTAATATATTCATCACTGTTTTAAATTCTTTGCAAGATTGAGCTATGATCATTATTGTTTGACGTGCTTCTTGAACAACCCTAGGCGTCTTCAGCACATTGGTTATCCATTTTTGATATGGTTGAAATTTCTTCATCAGTTATTGAGCGTAAATTAGTATGAGGTATCATTAGGAGTGGTGAATTGCGTTTAAGAATATTCATTTTAATTCATTTTATGAGTATGGGTGATTTAAAGTTTCAAGTAAAATACAATAAAAATACTAAGTACAATTTCGCCACAAACTATTTTATTTGAAAGGAAAGATGTATCTTAGGGACCAATAAGAAAGGACGAACTGTAAAACCATAACCAAATCATATTGCGGAATTGAAAACTTTTCAATGTTATTTATACTGGTTCAGTATCGTGTTACCTTTTTAACTTTTTAAATACAATTTTTTCACTCAATAAGATAAAAACTAAAAAATATTGAATTTTGAATTAATTCAAACTTAAGATAGGACAATAATTAGAACTGCAAGGCAAACACATAATCCAACTTTATAATTTTGCAACTTATTTTTGTATTTGATAATTTCATTATTATCATACACCCCAAACAAAAAAAAAAAAAAACACAACACCCCCCAAAAACCCCCCCCACAAACACCAAACCAACAAAAACCAACACACAACCACCATAGCTGTGCTACAATAATTAACGTATATAACTCTGTATATACTTCAATAATAAGTTTCAACTTTACCTAACGTTGTATAATTTAACAATCAAGAAAATTGATTTCTCATTATGAAAAGGAAGTGGAAGATCATAAGTAAAATAACTGTTGTTTTAGAGTAGCATCAATATATTATTTAATGCTGGGCCCGACTAACCCACTTGATTCCATTCTTCAAGAAACAAAAATGCATTCATTATTTGAATATTGAGAATGAAAGCGACTTAACTACCTGAATTATAATTCTAATTAAGCGAAGTACCAATACTTCATCTTGAGCTCCCGGTTGAGATTGAAAGAAAAAGTCCTCCATTGTTTTCGTGATTAAGAAATACCTAAAATCGTTCAGATTGACCCAGTTGAAGATGAACACCGAGGTCCTCTGCAGGTCCAGTGCTTGCGCTACTAGTTATAAATTACATATTGCGTCCTATACCAATCATTGGATCCTCTTATTCTTTTCTCCAATCAGGCTTAACTACCATATATTTTCGAGATAAAATCTTTCATAAATAGCTTTGTTGACTAAAACGTAGAAATTACACAGGACTCTTAAACAGTGATATAACTAGTTCAGATTGATACAATATTTTATGAATTCCTCCGTTGGACCCAGAAATGAAGAGAATACAAACGTTCAGACTGCCTAGTTTGTTAAGTGAATTAGTTGCTTCCCTAAACATCTTCTACCGCGTTTATTTTTGTCCTTCCCTCCTTTTATTGCATGTGTTCTATTTTCTTTTGAATATTAAATACTGACTTTGAATAGTCGATTATGGTCTAATACGATCGAAATCATATTTTTGGCCCTCTTGTGTTAATGAGTAGTTCATGAATAATCTCCAACTTGAGATTATTTATTGGAATTTGTCATCCGCATTAGAAGTGGCAAAATATTTTAATATATAATTACTCACATAGTAAACAAGAAAAAGCAATTCCACCTCCCATAACTGTAACTATTTGTTGATTTTGTGAATCAACTAATTCCAAAACAGACTTAAATTATATTGATTATTTAGTGTACATTTTGGCGTAATTTTGTGGTTTTGGTCTTTTATCGGTTCCTATTTGCTTCCCAATAATCAATCGAATTAATTCTTCTGCTTAAAAATTTTATCTACACACGGGGCATTCGTTTAATTATTTCCCCCATTATTTAATGCATTAATAGCACATAACATGGCCACAAGGTAAAGCTACAGGATAATTATATTAATCGTAGCATATAGGGCATTAAAATGGTTCATTTCCGCTTTGTTAATCAACTAATTATTAATATTATGGTTTTGCAATGGAAAACTTTCTTTTTTATTAAGAGTTAATTCTAGTAGGTTGTGTGAAACAGAATCTGAACATATTGTGGAGTGGATTCAAATTCCAGTTAAATTAGAATTGGAGTAATTTATAATTTATTAGTTGATGTTAAACTGCAAAATTACAGGTTAAACTGTATCAGAATTATTATTTATAGAGTTTGTTGAGCCGTTAACTGAACACTTGTGAACAACTCCTTAAACAGTTCACAACAGAGGTACTAAATTAAATGCGCTACAATAAGTGAACCTTCATATAACACACGAAATCGTTCGCTTGTTTTTCAAACGTATTCCTATTAAATGGACTTAGTATTTTAATAATAAAACACGTTATCATAAAATATCACTTCAAATGAACAATATAACATAGGTTGAAAATGCTACAAGAACCACACTCACAGATAAAAACGTCGACTCAGCCATTTATATAAAAATATTATAATGCGGAAGCGATACAAAAGTTAAAATACTTGACGAAAAAGGCTCAAATTGCGTATTTTACGGTAATTACTACACTTTGAAAGAAGGGCAGTAATATATCTTGCTAAATACCATATATCAGCAAAAATCGAAGAAGGTAATGCTCACTTTTGATAAGAAAGTAACTTTTGAGTGGAATCCGGACTTTACGGACATTTTGCCTGCGAACAGCGGCATTCAAATTATGCGATATGGTACATACGAGCCAGAATTATTGTACGATTACGATACGCCGTGCAATTTGCAGGTTGTGGTGACGTCAACGCAGGGTGTGCGTTTTCGTGATGCGCCAAGTATTTTGGGCAACGTTATAAATGACATTATGCATGTTGAGTTGCATGAGACCGTGAATATACTCTATTTGAAGAACGATTTCGGTTATATAACGCGTGGTGCAGCTTCTGGTTGGATTTGCATTCGTTATTGCTCAATTCTCGGCTGTGAGGGCCAGTGCGCGTGCATGTGCTGCCAACAAGTGAATAAGAAGCAGTTTCCGCGTTACAACTCCGAAAATTATTTATAAATCGAGCAGTTATGCACTTCAGCTGTGAATCTGTTCAAAGCTGAGACCGCGTTCAAGTTAGCGCAGGTAAACTTGGACCAGGTGTCCAAATTCGACCTCTCCGAGTCAAAACAGGTGAATAATGTTCAGTGGAAGGCCTCTGACGTTCAACTGTTGCTTAAATCACTAGTTCTGGGGAACACCTTATAAACGGTGAATTGGGCCCAAACGCACTTGAAGTTCACAAATATATGCCCGTAGTACAAAACGTGCACGAACTAGAGCCTGAGATAAGTGGTTCTCCGTTAAATAAACGGGTTCAAAACGAGACAAGAAGAATATTTCAAAGTAAAAGGTGAAAAACTGAGTTAAATGGGGAACACGTGGGGAGAGCGGCTACTGGCTGTGATCGGGGACGAAAATAGTGGGCAGGAGGACGTGCTGGCGTGTCTGTACATGCTGAAGCAGAATTGAATTGGATTTAGAAGGTTATATTTTAGAAAGATTAATGCATTAACTTATTTACTTGTTTAAGTAGAAAGTCAAACATGAATTTCTGATTTGCACAGAATACTAAGTATTAATTTCTTTACGTACTTTAGCCATAATTTTATTTCACCTAGTATTGATATTATAATTATTAATATACATTATGACATTTTACCACTCCCCTTCATTTAATGAACATGCAAACTCCAAATAAAAATGCATACTCACTCCTTAACAAGAATGATAATACTTCCACTCAAGGCTTTTTTGATTTTGATAATATTGACATTATTATCAAGACTATGACAGAAAATAACACAAAGTCTTCAAGATTTTTACTAAGTATAAGTGCTGCAAACTTAGATACTTTCGAATGCTTTTGCGTATTTGTTTTACTAAAACTGATCTAAATAAATATTATTTAACCATTTCCTAGTAAATAGATTGATATAGTTATTACTGATTCAGAGCAAGCTATTCGCAAAAGAAGAGAACTTGAAGAAAATTACAAAAACCTCCCCTTTTATTAAACTTTACGTTCCATAACGATCCCCTGGATATTTTGTCATTTTGGATTATTTGCACATCATATTGGTTATGCAAATAGTCAGTTTAAGTATGACTGTACTTGGAATTTCGATGAAGTAGCAGAAGAAATAGAAGATTTTCATATCGCATCAGCGTTGGTTCGTTTAATGGTATTGTCTTGTTCTCAACCAGAATACAGTTTAATTCTTCCTCTAATCGCAATACTACCATTACAACAAAATAAGTTTATGTCAAATTTAGACGTTATGGATTGTGTTCCCTACAAATATAGCGATTAAATATCAGAAAATAAATAATATTCATAAAGTATGTAGTATAATCATACTATTTGTAATGCTAAATAGTCTGGAACATTTATAATTGGTAAAATTAATTAAGAAACAGAGTAGTCTGTTCAATCATCTGATATATATAACGAATTTAATAACACATACTAAGTCAGTTGCAATTATCTTTTACCTCTTTTATAAGAGAACTATTTATGGGTACCATTTCACTTTATGGTTATAAAATATGAAATATCGTCAATACTATTAAAAGATGTCACATTTTTAGCGTAATTTCTTAAATATTTTAGTTTATTGATTGATTAAAGTTTAGCTTTCAAAATACCACACGTTTTAATGAATTTTGTTTGTTAAAACAAGTGTACAGCTCCAAATTTTTAGAAACAGTCAACAACATATATTTTAGGAGATGCTTCGAAAACAGGTAAAACAACTTAGATGTTAAGCATGTATTATTTATTTATGATGCACGATATTTATGAATAAATTCCACTTGTTATCACAAAATAACAATAAAATACTTCCGAAATTTTATCGTTATGTACTAATATATCGCCGTTTACTGAACATTAACTAAATATTAATATTCTGAAAACAATGGAAGTATTTAATTCTCAGCATGAAAATGATATTTCAAATGGTTAGCGACTTACTTTACTTGTGAAGTTAATTATTAGCAATATTTAAGATATACTGACTCTTCCGAAAGTAATTTTCGACATTTCAAATTAAATTTTATCTATGGTTAGCGGAGCTACCGAGGTAAATCAATATTTCTTTGATATCTTGGCTAATGGGGCTGTTTCATAATAATTTTAATTTCCGACTCTTCTTAACTAAATTTTATTATTTTCACATCATATTCGAAAACATTAAACAAATAATTCAGAAATTTCTAATTAAAAATTTAATGATTGTCTCCAGCATTGCTTAAATATTGAAATGGAATATGAACAATTCAATTCTAATATAGGAAATATTTTCAAATTTAAAACTGATGTATTAAAAAAATAATACAAGAAATATAATAAATTGATTCTATTTTACGATGAAGTTTGTAACACAACTCATCAAACTGAGCAAATATTTAATTATCAGTTGTATATTTAAGATATTCAAATTATGTTTAACAGTTATTCAGCTGAATAGTACAATTAAAATCTATAGAGCACTCTAGTATAATTAACCAATGCAATATAATAAATGTAATAATTCTTTAGTGTGGAAGCTTTTGATATTTTCAATCTAATTATAAACTCGTGTACTTGTTTAAACCAATTACTTTTAATGACAACTGTTTTATCAACATTTTGTAAAGACAACATTAAATAACTTATATGTTCATCAGATTAAATTTTTTTGAAGTAACTCATTGGAATGTAAAGTATTCAAGGATATGAAGTGTTGATTCACAAAGAAATTTAATATATAATTGATGCAAAAATCAACAATATTAATGGGTAAGTTTAAAAAAATCAAGCTCATTTTGCCATTTAACTAGCTAAGGTAATAACTGGTTTTTCTTTGGACGAATTAAAACTTAAATATTAAAATAATTAAAATGTTACTAAATAGCTTATTAATTTTGAAGAATATAATAATTAAATAGTTGATGAAAAATCGATTGTTGTATATTTTGGAACTAATTTTACTTTAATAAATTATTTCAGCTATCATGTTAAAATACCTCATTCAAGGCACAGTAGATCAGTTAATAATGAAGCCATAATCTACTTATGTCTATTGAAAATTTCATAAATGCACCCATCACTTCTTAATTATAACTATTATATCTGTGGACAAAATTCAACCATATTAAATGATGTATAAAAATTTAACACTGTTGCAAATATATTATAATTATTTAAAACTATTAACTCTCAAACAACAGAATACTTGTAAACATTATCTTCTTCAGTTGCTCCATAACTGATAATAAGATCATAAACAGGACAAATAATATATTCGAGTAGTTTAAATTCAATATAGTAATATTAAATTCTTGAAAAAATTAATGCAAAAAATTACGCTTATCAATTATTTTTTGGAAGAAATTACTAAAATGAATACAAGAAGCCTAAAATATCAGTAATTAGCCAGGAAGAAAACCAAATCAATATGTATTCTTGTTCAGAATATATATAATTCTAACCGCTTTCAAGTTACAATCTTAGTGCAATTGCTAATGTTGTAAGTTCAATGATTGCGAAATTATTACTTGACCTTAATACAACTAAAATATCTAATCAAATATAAGAAATATTAAAACTTTCTAAACAAAATATTGAATCATAATTGAAATAATTATGGTTATTATATATATTATTTAACATTAGCGATTAATTTACCAAATTTGATAATTCTAGTAAAATTCTGAATATAATTTTAGAATATACTTAGATTTAAATTACAGATCATTTCAAAGTTACTATTTCATAAACTGTAAATTAATTATTATTTAATGACTTCTGTTAAACAGATAATATATTGTACAATCAAAATATTTTTATGAGTATTTTATAACCAGAATTTGTTTATATTGATACGTCTTATTAATACACAAAATAATCGGAATTGAAATAAGAAATATCTATATAATGCTAATATTTGTAATAATTTCTATAAATATAATTGCAAAACGCTACAATAATAGCAAATAGTAAATTTTATTAAGATCCAGAATTGTAATTGTGTATACTTCTAATATTATTTGATAAATAACTTTTTATATAATCCATACTACATGGATCTGATTTAATAATAGATATTCCAGACTTTATATTTACGATTCATATTAGAAATTCTTAAATTGGGGTTAAACTTAAAAAAATATTATTCAAATAAATTAAATAATATGGATAGTTGTATTAGGATATTTTCACTAGTTATTATTTTGGATTGTAGTATGGATAATAATCAAAGCTTTAATCGTTTATTTCAATGTTATACATAAATTTTGAAATATTAACTTAAACTTATTAAATATGTATGTAGCATTGTTAAGAAACACTGAAATGATATTGATGAGACTTGAACGGATAAATGATAACATCATATACTTATAAATTATATTAATAATATTATACATAAACCATCATAAATGATTAGACACTTTGATACACATATGATGAAATAAAAGCATTTTTGGCAAGTTTGGTAGGCAATCGCTTACAGATTCAAATGAAATTACAATCCAACTTTAATTAACTGCTTGAAAGTTTAAAGAATAAATAAATTAAGAATATCTTTAATTGTGTTGTTGTTGCATATCAATAACACAATATATATTTAAAATATTATTAAATATTATATATATTCATTTCACTTCCTCGAGATTAAATATTATATATATTATATATAATATTATATATATATCACTTCCTCGAGACGGCACAAACGAACGACTGTGAGACTTTCGAAAGCAAAACATGGGCTCTCGCACACCAGTGTTTCCACTTTTAAAACGGGCTCAACCCGTCATTTATGCCCACTCAGTAAAGACCCAGTAGGGCCCTCACTGAGTCGTTAGCGGACCAGTTTATAATATTATATATAATAATATATCACTGGAAGAGGGTAGATATTGACAATTCGGACATTTCTTAATGTTGAGCTACTTACTGTACTATATTATTTGATGCTAGAACTGGCTCTTAATTTTAGTTCTCTTGAAGCTCCTTATTGTTACTCATATTATTATATTGAACGTGCTAAAACACAATTCGTTTAATAGATAACTCCAAATCTTCATTATTTATAATCATTATGTTTATATTTTACTTTTTGGGTCTAGTAATCCAATTTTTGATGTTATTCTTAACTTATACAGTGTCATATTGTGACATAAGTGTTTTCATTTCCTCAGTAATTGTATCTTTGAAAATACTGTATTGATCTCTTGTACATTATGATGATAACTTATGTAAATCATCCATCATCAGTTAAGGAATAGATTGTCTAATCTTTTTAACTAGTTTTTGAGTATACATCTTTTAAAGCTAGTCATATGAAACTTATACTTTGAAAATTTTATATATATACTATGATATTTCTTGGAAGTTTATACATCTATTATATTTTTAGTAATATTTACCCAACAATTCAATCTATGGATCAACATAATATTATTAAATTTAAGTATTTTTGACGTTTAAGCAATGGGCACAAGTGCATCTTTAATATTATACTAATATCTATTATAAACAAATATTGCTGATTTACTCTTTTAACATGGTATCATTGATCTTAATGTATGTTGTGGAAATCAAATCATGATTTTGGGCTTCAATTGGTAATCCTTTGTACTGATTATTTTGGCAATACTCGCATTAACACCTACCACCATTTCCAAAATATGTTACATACCTTATACTTATCCATCCTTCTTAATTATTATATTTTATGAATCCAGATTCGCCTTAAACTTGTAATATAGTTATAATTTCATGATGTTTAATTGTTGGAGGATTTAAAAATTATATATGATAACTATTTTAATATGACTTTTCTTTGATAAAACTGACTCCTATATGAGATGTTATTAAAACCTCTTTTTCACAAGATTTTATGTTATAATAATATTGATTTTCTGGCTTGTTTAAACCTTTTCTTAATAGTATAATTTTTGATTCAAAATATTTAGAAGAATTAAAAAATAATGAACGCGCATTTTCTAACTAATCCTAAAATTCCGGGACCCAAATGAATGATACTTAACTGTCAAACTGTAATATATATTCATCGCCTACAATTAAACTATTATAGATAAAATACGTTTTTCCAACGTTTAGTAAATAATAATCTCCAGAATGTATTTATATTTATCCATGACTGTCAATAATTGTCATTTTTACCTAATCTTTATTATCAAAACAATATAATAGTTTTAAATATATCTTGAATTCAGTAATTTTAGTTCTTGGAACAGTCTTGTTTTCATTGTTAATTTTAATAACCAAATTTTTTTTAATTAACCCCTTGCGTATCTAATCAATCTTTTCTTCGATAATGGGATCTATTTAGGCATTATTTGAATTCATTTGTGAAGTGAAATTCAGCAATAAACAACACTCATTTATTTACTATTTATATTCCTTTTATTAAATTCAAATTCATTTTACCTCCTAATCTATTATATCCATTATGTAAAATAACATTATATATAACACAAATTTTCATATTTTATTTTTTGTTTATAGCACTACCCGATCTTATATATCGTTCTTGTTTTAGTGACCAGTAGATCACTAACCGACAGACAGATTAAAAGGATATTATTGATGGCCATGTTTAACTTAAGAAAGGCTTTCTAAATATTATGTAATATTTATCATAATATTTAAAAGTCTAATCATTGAATTTTATCTTCATTAGCTTCAAAAACTCAACAATTTATTCAGCATTTTTGTTGATTTATAAACTTTCAGCAATTTCTTTTGTTATATAGTGAGATTTGGCCTCATCTGTAACATATTTAATTACTCTTCTTAATGCAAGGTATTCCCATTCTTAGGTCTTCATTGTAGATTTAATTTCACAAAATTTTTATTTACAAGATTATGGATTTCTTGTATTATTTAACTCGATACTTAATTAAATATAGTCTGATGCTTGAAGCCTATATGGTATGCCTGCTAAAACTTACCTGAAAGAAAACTAATTAAATAGAATAAATCTTAGTTACTCCACAGTTATTTTTATTTTTCAACTTTTATCTTATCTTTTGACTTATCATTTAGGTTAGAAACGTCAGAGTTAAATGTCTAAGTTGTTTGTTCTGATGTTGTACATGAACTTAATAATTTAGATGTAGAGTATTAAAATGACTTTTCTGTTTATTCCTAGTATTTACTATTTACACATTAGCGAAGGCACTGTTAATATTATTGCAATTACTCAGTTATATTATATTATTATATATACTATTCGAACTGTTATTTTGCCTACTATAGTTATTTGTTTTCGCGTTTTTTCTTTGTTGCTTCTATGTACTCATCACGATCTTATTTTCTTTGCAAGATTGAGCTATGATCATTATTATCTGACGCGCTTCTAGAACAACCCTAAAAATCTTCAGCACATTGCTTATCCATTTTTGATATGGTTGAATTTTCTTCATCAGTTATGGAGTGTATATTATTATGATATATGGTATCGTTAGGAGTGGTGAATTGCGTTTAAGAATATTATTTTAATTCATTCTATGAGTATGCGTGATGTAATTTAAAATTTCAAGAAAAATATTAAGCACATGGTTTTAGGTAGGTACCTACCACAAGCTATTTTATTAGAAAGGAACGATGTATTTTAAAGACACGTTTGATTAACGATTGCTACTTGGTGATAGCTGAAGCTAGTCCCACTTAACAGTAATTTACACTGAAGATTAACCTTATTATTTTCCTCTTTAATACTATTTTCACATAGTAAATACATTAAAGCTGTTACATAAATGAGGAAGCAGAATCACTTAGACTGGAAACAAAGATGAAAGCCATTTTAATAAACTGGAATATTATCAACCACAAGAATTATTAAAATATATATTATTTTTACTTAGCTATAGTAAAATAACTAGTATATATTTATATATTGCGTTTAGATGTATTGTTGGATTGTTGCTGTTGAGTGAGTCATGTTATTTTTATTTTTCAACTTAGAAATTATTACATTTATAAAATAATTTTTTTATCATTTATGTATTTTGTAAAAACACTCCATTTCCGCATAAAAATCAAAATGTCTCAGTATTACAAGCCGTCACCGCAGTTCATGCAGAAGAAGGCCGTGCGCAACCACGGGTCCATAAAGTCGCAGATAAACGACGTTTTCGCCGGAATTCCGGCCCAGATCAACCGCGAGGCCGAGAATCCGATGTGCCACGAGTCCAAAATCGAGTTCAAGTACGAGAACTTCCAGCCACCGCACAGAATCAGAAACGTGCCCAACGACCAGGGCGTCGTTTTCGACACAGAGAAAAACGCCCAAATTCAAGCCACAAATCTTAAAATTGAGGCCCAAAAAGCAAAACAACCTCCCGTTTCCATCTTCGACAAACCAACGAACGAAAAATTCCCAAAGAGGAGAACAGAACTCAAAGAAAACTTCGACGACAACGGAATAAAGTGGAACAGCGACGAAGTTAAAGGAATCCGAATGGAAATGGGAAGAAAACGGAGCAAACAAGTTCCAAGCAGCATCGGAGACAACCTAAGACACCAGGGCTCCCTAGAATGAGAATGTTAAATATATATTATTATTTATTTAGAGAGTTAAATTTAAGGCTAATAATTATGGCTAATATTTTTTGTTTCATTTTTCTTGTCATTGATCTTGGTTAGAAAGGAAAGGAAAGATGATGAATGTTGACAAACTATGTTAGTTTGAGATAAATTTTAATAGTATTGTGGAAATGTTTATTTTTCAATAATTACAAATAATGTTATTAATCATTATTAAATTATATGTTGACTGGTATATAATGGATAATTTATGATTCCGTTTAAATCTAACATAGAACTGATTGAATCTAAGATAATCTAAAATTTTAATATACTCTGTTGTCTAATTATTCAAGCGATCGAAGACATTATTATACTAATAAGAAATGAAATATAAGATTTATTTGTATCTTATGACTTTATAAATATGTATTAGTGTGGTTATTTATATTTCCAATATTTCAAAATAGAAACATCTCAGATTCTCAGTACCTAACTTAAGTTACAATTTAATATCTTTTCTAGTTCTTATCATTTTATATTATATTTATCTTTTGCGGTGTATAAACAGATTGTTGGCAAATGATTGTATTTTTTCACTTCAACAATGGGTTTCTTATCAATCGACTCTAAGTTTTCAGGTTCGTCATTAATGCAGCAGTAGATGAAGCACTGCATTCCAGCGTATAGCCCATTGGTATTGTCGTGTGTGTTTAGCGTTTTGGGGGTATCCTTTTGCGTTTTCGGATCAATACTAATTTAACAATCCAAACAGTTGCTATATTTTAAAACGAAACACGAAAATGGATAAACTGAACAGAAGCAAATATCTTTGCATTTGAATCAAAAGTAACCATTAGCGCTGTATTACTAGATTCCAGGATTTTATCAAAATATTAGATCTTATGTGTAATCGTTTAACATGACACAACTTGCTTCTAATAAGTTTACAGACGTGCCGCTAGATGAAAACTGCGAGCCAACCTCACCAGATAAAGCAATAAACTATCCGTGCGGCTTAATATATAAAACCCGTGTGGAAGATGTTTACACTTTATCCATTAATGATATCCCGTTGTAGATGAATGCTAAAATTCTTCATAAACACGATATTTAATTTAATAACTATTTTGGGAAAGCTTTCAAATAACTGCCGAATTGGCAACAAATTGCTGATTGGATGCTTCCAGCTCCATTTAAAGATGTATAGAAAGCTTATAGTGCGGCATCACAAGATGAACTTGCACTTTTGAATATTAATTTTACAAATAAAGTTGTGATTAAACTGAAAATGAGTGGAACTCATAATTACTCAGCTTTTAGAAATGTAGTGGTAGCGTAGCCCGGTTTGTTCGGAAATAAATATGAGACATATGCGCTTGGTAAAATGAATCTAGCGTTTGGAATAGTCTGTACTGTCTGTGCTTTACTGTATTTGCTCGTTTATATTTACTTGAAAGTGAAAGAAGGTCCTCGACTTAAAGATTCAAAGGGAATAAAACACGCCATTATAAAGCTTCAACGAACAGAGCCGGGTGTAACGTCCCAATACACAGATTGATTGCTTATTATTGTTTTTTATTATTAATTCATATTAATTCAGTTATATTATTGTCTGTTGTAGATATTTTGGTTCAGTTCCACCAATTAACTAAAGTTAAATCAGTAAACTGCATTTTTTAATTCATAATATTATAATCTGTAACACTACGTTTTGGAAGATTTAGAGTGAAAAGTATTAGATTCTTTGTATTCGTATGGCATTAGTTACTATTTGAACTTTTTATGTTTTTTCATCCGCTGAGTTTTATCCTATCATTTAAAGTGCACCACCCCCTGTGATTCAATGTCTTTCACTAGTCAAAGTTCCTTGGCTGCTAATAATATAAGATGGTCTTAAAAACCCTCAAAGGAAACTGTTGACTTGAAGAAGGAAATAGCTGAACTGAAGAATATTATCAAGTCTCATGGTGAAGTGGTGACTTAATAAAACACGCCAGAAATTAATTCTAAGATGTTATAAGCACAAGTTGATATGGATTAACAAGCAACAGTCGATCCAAATGGAAGACGATATTCTGTATATAATATTTCTATATTTCTAGTAGTATTTCTGGTAAGTGAACTAATTTCAAGGTCCTTCTTTAAAAATGAGTTTTTGTAAGCGATATCCCATATAAGCCTTTCCAATTTCGTATTCTCTTCTTAAAATTATTAACAAGATATAATTTTCACTCGCAGTCGCTGACGTTGCTTATCTGACTCAGGTGTAGGCTCTTGTCTAGCATTGAGTCGGTGACGATGTTCGTTCCGTATGAACTTCTGTAAACGTATTTTGAGAGTCGTTCAATTTTCCGCCCGAATTTTTCGAATTGGATTCCCGTTATTTTGTTCTTCTCCATTTCCTGGAGGAGTTTTATTTGCTGTTTAACGTAGGCCTTCTTCTGGCTCAGGTTGTTTATTTTCTTCTGATCGGCCGAGTCGATTGAGCGCCCCCTGAACGTTTTCTCCTTGTACAGGTAAAACACGCGATTCTCAACGGAGGACGCTATCTTGTACAAGATTTAATAGAGGTTGGAGTATTTTAGTTAATACAAGGCGTTCATTTGGAGTGGAAATGGAGTAGGTTATGGTAGAAAATAGTTGTGTGGTGTATTTTTGAAGTTTATTGTGTTTATACACAGATTCTTCGCGTTAATATTTATCACGGTGTTATGAATTAACGTTTTATGAATATTAAGTTAATGGATGAACAAATTTATTGAACTGTATAATGCAACCGAAAAGCGAAATATTAATAGCACAACAGTGATAATGGAATGAATTAATAATTTTAAGATTGACGGCTAATACTCAATTACAACCTAACAATAACCTAGTTGTTCTAAACAGTATATTAACAAGAACTTAGTGTTCGTACAATTTTGTTACATGAAAATAAGATTATGGAATTAAAAAATTACTTGTGTATGATATGCTAAAAATAGTATATTCGTATTTTGAGCATATTTTCAGTATATTGCCTTTTTACCACTTCACATTCCGCAATGAAAAGATAAAACGCATTTTCACCCAAGTTTCCGACTTCCTACTCACCTTAACACAAGCCAAGCTTAGCCTGCCTGTACAACGTACCATAGATTAATATTCGCAAGCACGTACACATCCAAGTCAAAGATGACGTAACTCCACTTGATTCTCCACGTTAGCCCGAGTTCAAACCAAAGAAGATGCAAGTTAACAACAAACCACAAGAAACTGACATCTTTACTCCATTTAATAAGAAGCCAAAGTTCACTCGTGAACAAGAGCCAGCTCCATACAACAGAGAGGAATCGGGAGCCATGAAACGCATTTTCATGAAGGAATACGACCCAACAAAAATTGGTGCGTTAAATTTCCCAAACAGACACTCAGAGTATCAACGTCAGCGCATGCCAATGGAGCATGTAGCGCCAAAGTCGAATGTCTCCATCGACTGGGACGAAACAGCCAAGCAAGAACGCAAGCCATGGCGCAAAATCCTGAGCCTTGAAAGCCAGAAGGCTGTCTTTATGCCATTCGATAAAGAATTCGGATGCGGTGATCACCCAGTGTTCAACGAAATGCACCCAGACTAGTAGAAATGCCAAAATGTTTTTAAGTGATATATATATTCCAATAATAAACTGCCCAAATATAGGACCACTTCTGTGTGGCTATAACTAGATCGAACAATACTGAATCTGAAATCTTATTATCATTTCTATTCATTGAACCTATTTTCACTTAATTATTGTTATTTAATAACTAATTCCACTTCATTTGCAATGGAATCAGGTTACCAACCATCAACATCACCACGTAAGCAACCCACAACTCTTAAAAAATTGTATGAGGTCGACTAGCACAAATCTCGTATGATACCAAAAGCTAACATTGGAAGTTTCAATCTAAATGAACCGCAAATACCTTCTCTAGGTCGCGTAAATCCTATAAATCCAAAGGATTCAGATCTTTTTGCAGCTGATCAACCTAAACTGGGAAGAATAGGACGTGAATAAACTCTCTTTGACAAAGAAGTTAAAGAACGTGTTATCTACAAAAACGGAAAGGAACCAGTAAATCACTATAAAGTAAACAACTTTGAAGAACCCAGATACTAACATTAAGCAATGAGAGATATTAGTAACAGACCACAAAACGAATTGAATCTAGGTTGGGACGAAGATCGTAAAGTTGAAAAACCAACGAAATGGAGAGATGTTAAAAGCTTACACAGCGATTTTCCTACATTTTAACATGAACAACAAGGAATCATGCAAGTAGATGAAAGAAAACCATAAAACGTGTTTAAAAGCAAAGAATAGTGAAAAGAAATTCGATTTAATAATAGATTTAGTAAATAAGAATACACCGCCCTGTTATATGGATTAAATATTAAATGTTATAATTCTCACACTCCGCAATAATGGAGTTTTACAAGCCTTCAGCTAGAGCTGGTAAATCACCTAATCTTGTTAGCACTATATTTGATCCAGTAGTACCATACAGGCGTATGAGTTTGCCATAAGAAATAGATCATATTAAATTGGGAGAATATGCTCCTCCAGAAAAACAAAGAAACAGAATTAATCCTGCAGATAATGACTTTTTCAGTGCTGATTCGTCTGCAAAATAATCTTTAAAGTAAAGAGAAACCGGAGTGCTTGACAAAGAGCCAATAAATAGAGTTATATATCCAAATAACCGAGCTCCAGCTACGATTGCATTAATTTAGAACTTTGATGAAAGTAGGTATCAACGAGATAAGGTTACAGTAAATCTTCAGCCCAAAACGTAAATTACTGTTAAGTGGGATCCGCTTCAGCCATAAATTCAAAATAACGGAAACAAATCGCAACTCAGTAACTATGAAACATTTTAGCCGTACAGTAAGAAATACGCGCTTAAGTATGAATACGACGGCATGAAGCCCGACAGTAGTAAGGCTCAGTTCTCAGTCAAGAAAATGTAGTGAGTTCATTTATTCTTAAATTATTACTTTGGTGATAAAATGAATAGTTTTTCAAATCTTTTAACTTTGCTTTTGAATTTTATCGTGCTTCTTTATTATGTAGTGAATAATTACTTGTATGTTTGGATTTATAGACGATTATTATGGTTTATGAGATGAAGATGTATTAAATTGAGCTTTAGTATCATAGATATGGTATTATTATGTATGTTACTAAAGAAGAAAAATCATTCAAAATTATGTTGCATTTACGAGTCACATCTCCTTTAAAATATTAATAGTGAAAAATACCACCCCACTCCTCTATTTAATGAAAATCAAGTGCGTAGTTCTGCGAACGAAGCAGAACATTGACGTTGAAGTTCAAACAAGCGATAAAATAGAGCTTATTATCAACACAGTAGCAGCAGAACTGAAAACGGCCGCCGAAAACATAAAACTGGTTCACAAACAGTTCATCTTGAAGCCTCAGTAAACAATCGAAGAAGCAAGACTCACTGATGGAGTAATCGTTAATGTCTCCGTTAATGTCAAAAGCATTAAACAAGAAGCCGTTGAAGAACCCACACCAGTTATTTAAAAGAAAACGGAAGAAACACCGAAACCAGCACCTAACGTAGCACCCACTATTGTGCAGAAAAAGGAGGAAGTTAAAGAAACAGAAGAGTAAAACTTCCCTAAAAGCTATTTGGATATCATTGCTCCTAAATAGTAAAAAGTGACTAATCCAAGCAATTTACACGAAAAACCAAGTAATGTACAATAAGCGGGACAAAGAGTTGATATAAAAGTTGAACCACAATCAACACCAGGAAGAGTACAAATACAGCCAGAAATGATCATCTCACTCGACAATAATCCACTTTTACCAGACTACATCGATGACCTGCTCCAAAATCCTGAAAGAGTCCAAAATGCACTCAAAAACCCAAAATTACAACTCATAATGAAAGAATACTTCGGTGAAGACCCAATGATAACCCAGTCACTTAAAAATCCAGCTGCGTTCTTAGACCTAATGAAATAATCAAACAATATTTACCGAAATGCTCCAAATAGAGCCGATCAAGAAATACAAAGCAAAACAAATAACTTAAAGCAAAAATGGTTCAAATAACTTCAAACCATAAAAGATATGGGCATTACATCAAATGATGATGAAATAGTTTAGCTACTAGAATAGTTTGATGGCGACATTGAACAAGTTGTAAATATTTTACTAGGGATGTGAGTGATATTCATTTGTTTTTATTTCATTAGAATTTAGAATAATATAATTTTTAGTGTAGGATATAAACACTTAATTGAAACCTGGATATGATCTCAGAATACCTATACACACGCAATCATAATTTGGCAATTTATAACTAATTAATTAAATTCAATAAAGTTAAATATTAAAAGATCAGTATCTCACAATATATACTTGAAGACTTTAAAGCTATTTGTTACTATTATCATATTTTAGTAAACTAAAAATTACCATTGTTTCCACTTCAAAATGTTCAAAGCGTGCACCATGAAACAGTCCTTCCAACAACAGAAGCAAATGAAGAAGCTCAGTGTAGCTCCAGTAAGTTCACAGAGCCTCACAAGCTTCCACGAAGTTAGTGAAACATGCAGCTGCTCCATCTGCTTTGATCAGCTCCTCCACCCAGTGCTTCTTCCATGCGGCCATGCCATGTGCTACGAGTGCATACTCAAATGCAGCGACCACCTGTGTCCAATGTGCAGAAGTCCGTTTTTAGTCGAGGAGCTCCAGAGAATTCTCATTGGCCGCAGAAGTGGGAAAGACAGAAGAGAAAACGTGAATTTCGTTCAAAAGTTCAGAATTCAAGAAGAGGTTATGAACTCAGTACAGAAGAAGTTAAATGATGTTGAAGAGGAAAAGAAACTCATTCAAGCGAAACTCTATAGAAAAGAAATCCAGTTGAAACAGGCCAACAAGAGATATTGCGTATGTTTCGCGTGTCTCCTCACACTTGGTGTTTATGTAATGCAAAAGTGATAGAATTAGTTTATAAATATATAATTAAATATATATAGTTAAAATAGTAATGTCATTTTTCGATCATATTTTCTCTTAATAGTAAACTATTTTCTTCGCCAGTGTTCATAATTTTCAATTATCTTACTTTTTCTTGTTTGAATCCCTTCTTTGTACTTTCATTCTACGCATATCCTGTTCTGAAAATTAATAAAATCAGACCAATAACTTAAAATACTAAAAATACAACCATATTCATACGTATCGCATTTGACCAAGCATTTCTATCGTTTTCTTGTGTTTTAAACGAATTATAACTAACCTACATAATCATAGAGACAGCGCACATGGCTACACCTTGTGTTAATGTTTTAGAAGTGGTTGGGACAGCACTCATTTAACTAGTATACTATGGTGGAACTGATAATAAGGTAATAGGGAATACCAGTTAACTAAAAAATGTGTTGATAGTTTGAAATACTAACCAAATTGCAATAAAAGCGTAAACATTTGAAGAAAAGACAATTCCACATATAATAGTTATAACATTTAATGAAAAGCTAGTTACCATAATATGCTTGTTCAAAACTTTCTTAGATAACTTTGGCAAAAATAAACTAACTAATAGCATTACTAATGCAGCAGCAGTAGTAATCATTCCTGTTTGACTAGCTGGATGTCCGTAAAACATAAAGGTTTGTGGAAGTAAATATCCTAAACCTGTTCCAATATAGAAATAACTAACATTAGCAATTATATAACTAACAACTGGATTTTTCATTAATTGTAAAGGTAATACAGGATCAGCAGCCTTCTTTTCAATATATACGAAGACAACGAACATTATAATAGATAGTACGACAAATACTCCACAACCTACATAGTGATAAGAACTTAATATTGTAAATGCGATATCTAAAAATCCAATCGCACAAAATAGAACGACACAACCCCATATATCGAATTTTGCTTTTTCTTTAGGCGTTTCTGGGTTAGTATAGGGAATCACAGTTAAAATATTTAAAAAGGCACTAAGAGCACATACTAAATAAATCCATGGCCAATCGATATCAATTAAAACTCCAGCTAATAATGGTACGATAATAACCATAATAGACATAAGAATTTATAGGTACTGTAAATATTGCTAAGCTTTTTATGGCGGTGCAAGTTTTCGCACCAGTGATGTGCGACATACTAGTTAGCCACCACAGACCGCTCCGCTAATAAATCTTAACACAAGAAAAGCAGGAAAGTTTTTTACAAAAAATAGTCCAATGTTAATTAGAAAAGATATAACGAAAAGACCAAATAATGTGTATACTTAACCAATATTTTCTCCAAATTTAGCTATTGGAATGGATAGAGATGCTTGTGCGAGATAATATATTGTAAGAGTCCATTAAATAAGTGATTCTGAAACATCAAAATCTTTTTACATATACGGAAGAGCCATATTAGTTGCCTATGTATCCATAAAGCATGTTATTCCACTTAAAAATAATAATGGCATCATATATGCAAATTTTGCTTATCCAGGCATAAGGCTTAACGCTTTAAACTTCTTTTATTTTTAAATAACAGTTATGTTAATTTTAGGTATTTATACAGTAATATTTTCTGACTGTAATTTATCACTATCATCGTTTGATTACATATAAGAAGTGAAAATAATACAACTACAAACAATAAAAAACAGTTATCATATTTGTTTTTCTTTGAAGAAAACACCTGAAAACACCTTGCATAAAATGACAAAATGAGAAAACCACGTAAATAGTTTTATTTTATAATATTCTACTATTTACAGATAAAGAATTGAATGAATATTTCAAATCTCATTCTAAGAATAACTCAAAGAAATATACTAGCATATCTCCATATATCTCCAAAAACAGATTAATCATTATTAGATTAATTACGTATGCTATTTTTTACCTTACATTGTTTCAAATCAGGTCTAAAATCAATAAATATCTGTGTTATAAGAAGACATTTAAACAACCTTAGATAGTAAAAAGATAAGGAGATTAAAATGATTTAATGCAAATTACATTCTCATTTACAAACATTAATCACAATAATTAACATTATTAATCACACTCCATTTTGGCATGAACTATTTAAACCAGAACCAAAAAACGACAATGCCTCATTTTAAGCAGAATTTGAATTTATTCTTTGAGCTTCCATCAACCAAATAGCTCCAGCGATACGACTTAAAACACAAGAAAGTAAACAACAGTACCATAAATGAACACACGAACATTTAAACCGCAAATAAAACGTCAATTTGCGATCAGTTATTGCAATTATCGCGCAGATCCGCCTCGCACTCATCTTACAAAGTTAAAAATGAACTTTCTGAGGAGCAACTTTACAAAAAGAAGCAAAAACAAGAGGAGTACGAACGAAACGGCCTCCACAACTTCATGAACTCCTCCCTGCGAATGATAAAACTGAGAGAACAAACGGACAGACGCAGCAGAATGCTCATGACCGAGTGGGAAACACTTAACGACAAAAAACTGTTCGACAAAAGAACTATAGAATGATTTAGAATTAAATTAATTGCAATAATTATATTAAAATACTTTTATAAATGAATTATTAACACTAATACTTGTCGGCACATCAAAATTGTAGAATGAAAACCTTCTTACATATTATTTGTTCATTTAAATTATAATATAATAACAATTAAATTGTTATATTATATAAAAGAATAACAAGTCTGCTGAAAAGATTAATCATTGAGTTTGAATCGAATACAAAACTAAGTATATATCGTCTTTTCATTATCTGCTTAAGTTAAATTCCATTTTATGTTATAAAAGAATGATTTTAGGATTATCACTGACAAGTACCGTTAGCCAACAAAAGGCAGGTTCCACCAGCTGAGAGTGTTATTGGCCATACGCAATTGCCTTCTTTATTGGCAACATAACCACCACTGCAAGTTTAACAGAATTCTGTTGTAGGAGCCTTGTAATAAATGTAGAGGTTGTTTTCAACAGTCGCTGAACCAACATAAGTATCCAAAACAATTTATGAGCATGTGAATATAGTGCCAGATTAAATGAGTGTATATCCTTCGTAGCATCCAGAACAATTAACCTAACTTGAAACATTGCTACAATGTCCAGGTACATAATTTGGAATAACTGGAGCACAACTTAATGTAGATGTCTAAACATAGCCGTACCAACATTCCGAGCAATTGGAGCTCTCTTAAACCAACTAATCACTAATAACATTGTAGCTAAGATATGACTTACAATCACCAATTTCTGGAGTGATTGGTCTAACACATTTATTTTTCACAACAGTATCTGTCGATGCACATGAGAAGTAAAATTTACTTGTGCTAGATTTACTAAGCATCATAAAGTTCCCTACTAAAGTATCAGAGGTATTTACTTCAAAGTAGTTGAAGCTATCCAAAACAGCTGTAGTAGCTTCCACAACTTAATTTAAGTAGATTGAGGTATACGTTGCTGAAAATGTTCCTAGAATTTTTTTGAATCCAAAACTATTTGTGGCTTTCACACTAAACACGCATTCATTCAAGGTTAAAGAACTTTATACAGTTCCAAACAGGTAAACTTTAGCACTAGTATTTGTAGAAACATTTAATGTTGATAACATTAACGTTTATGCATTTTTAAGATTCTTTCTGAAAACATAAAATTCAATTTTAGAGGCATCAAAGGTAGAGTCAAAAAGGACTTGAACTTAAAGTCTAACTGAATTAACTTATAACGAAGGAAATAGTTCTACTAATGTAGGAAGAGTCGGATATGTATTTATGAAATTGAAGTGCAAATCGCGAAGTTGTGTGTATTGCGGAGAGTCTATGGTGAAGTATTAAGTAAAAACGCCGTTAACACTGATAATTTTAGGATATATGTCATCGTATACAAACTGATCAATTTATACTGATAAAAGAATTAGTTCGAACGTCTGAGGAGTGGAATAACCTATATTGTAGTTATAATCAGCTAATTAATGCAATAGTTGATAATTCTAAAAATAAACAGAGAAATTTTTATACACTGCTTTTCAAAAGCTGTATAAGTATTATTCTCTTGTTATAAGCATTATCTATAAACAATTAAACTATGTATACTATTATCTATACATAGCTATCCAGTCATCCGGTTTGGTAACATAGTTATAATACAGTCTACTACAGTATAGAAGGCAAGCACACGGTGCATGTTCAGAGCTGTACTACGTCTGTTTGTACTAAATCACCAATCGATTGGGACAAGAGGTTTTTCTCTTTGAGTAATTAACACTTTAGTGCGTGGAGTATACCATTTCATAACATAGTGCACAGATTTAAACTTTTTACGATCTTAGAATCTTAACACGATTTAATAAGTTGTTAATCTAATTTTTGAGATCGTTTTCATCACTTCAAATATAATTTATTGTCATTCGGAACTTTTTTGTTCCCAAGCCGTTTAATTCTGAAGGGTGAAAGAACTATTTCAGTTGAAATTTTAAAATTAACTGCAACGAATTGTTCACATTTAGCCTTAAATAGAAACACCAAGTAGCCCCATAAAATGAATGTAAGAAATATGAAATTTGTAGTACAACACAACCTCGCTCTCAAGGGGGTAGCCTTTTCATTTATAAGGGGATTACCATTTTTAACCCACTTATAAGTGAAATGTATCCATAGTCAAAAAATGGGTTAAAACGTATAATTTTTGTCACTCACTTACAAAGAGGTCATTTGATGTCCAACCCCTTGTAAGCGAAAATGCGACCCCCTTCTGAGTGTAATATTTTTGAATAAAAAGTTGAAAAAGGGAGAAATGATGGGGAAAATATTTCTTCAACATTTAGTAACAATAATCATGACCACTTTAGTTATTTATGGCTTAAATGGTTTATACTTAAACTGAAAGTTGGTATTTTTAGTGTTGATATATTTTAGAAATCGGTATTTATATGTATTTATAATTATTTAAGAAATATATGCGTATAATGAGTTAATTAATGTAAAGAATTCTACAAATCATTCTATTACGACATTTAATCTGATAAATAGTTCAGTTAGCTCTGAATAAATATCAATATTTTCTTGGGCTTCGTCGCTTAGTTATTTACTAGAATGTTTAAGTTTTTAAACAATGGATTAGTTTGCAATAACTTTATATTATTTATTTGAGTAAAATTTGTTCTTTATTTAAGCAACAGAGAGTTTAGGAAACTTTCTTCTTTGTACTTCTTCCCAATTATAGTCATAACGTTTAAGAGTACATACTAAAATATTTATTTCTTCTTCAGTCCAAAAGTGATATGACATTACTGAAGTGGAAACCATAGATTCATATAATTGGATATTGAAGTATTAACATTATAATATAAACAAAATGAAGTATACAAATCTACAATAAAAAAGTTCCTAATTATAATTCATTCTTTCAATAACTTACACATGTGCATCTAATAGTATATAAAGCAAGAATTGAAGCTGTTATTACATTTTATTATATTATCAAATCAAATTGTCTTAAAGCAAAATAAAAATGTTACACAACTAGTTGCTGATATATATGTAAAATGTTGCAATACAACCATTTTTCCATTTCAGCATTTGTGTGTAAATCAAATTACACCAATTATTATTGAAAATATTAATATGTTACACAACATAATGTTTTGGTATGCTTATAAGACTTATTATAAACATAAAAATGTATGTACTGTTAAAAAATAATATTACTCATCCATAGATCTCTTGAGTGTTAATTCCCCCTCCCTATCGCTTGGCCATGGTGCACAGAACTTTTTGGAGTCTTTATTTGTCTCCTTTGAGTTGTTCGATTTCTTGGTGCATTTGAACTACAGTTTGGTTGAGTCTTTGGAATTCGTCTGCTTATTTTATGATTTCTTCGTTTGCCTTGTTATATTAGTTTTGTTGTATGTTAACCATTTCATTTTTAATGTTTTCAATTTCATCCTCTCTGTTTCTGAGCTCTTGTTTAAGTTAATTATTCAATTGTACGATTTATTGATAATCTGCTCTCTACTTAATTGTATTCTACAATTCATTATTTATATTTGAAGCTATTTTGAGCCTACTGGTGAGAACTTCAGATTTTTGGCGTTCGTTTTCGAGTTCAAGTTGAATATTTTTAACCAGAATGTTCTCCTCGGCCGAAATTGTGAACTTTTCCTCCGTTATTTGAACCTGTTAAATGAGTGAGAGGTTCTCATTCTCAAGTTTCCTGTTCAATTCGGATAATTATTATATTTTTACCTGGGATTCGGAGTGGAGCTTCTCGAACACATCGCACTCGGATTTAAGGGCTGAGATTGTGCGCAGGAGGGACCCGCGAATCTGCTCGTGCACTGGAATGGTCGACTCTGTATTATAAAAGGAGGACTCTTTTAAGACCAGAGCTTCTGAGGTTATCTTTATTTCACGTCTTAAATCCGCGTTTTATTTTAGCTACTCTTGGAGTTTCACTTGAGATTGTTATAACTCCTGCTCCAAATTAATTTGGCGTTGAGCCATCGCGTACACACCGTTTTGCTTCGAAGTCGTGAATAACTGGGTCTCCAATTTTTATGCTTTCTACTTAAGAGGGGCAATTTATGCTTATAGTGATTCTATTTCTTGTTTCTATTAAAGTTACACCTTAGTATCGAAATGCAGTTTTCGGCTCTAAATATCTAGCTAATGCTACAATTCGCCACATTATTAAGTTTACTATGTAAATTTTTAAAGTTATGCTTAATATTTTAATTCTAACTAATCAAATTTTTACTATAGATTCTTTAATTACAAATTCATCAATTGGAGTGGAATATATAATTTACATACAAAAATAGTTGAAGTTATATAATATAACATTTTTTCATTCATAACCTTTTCTAAGTAAGAAACACTTAATTTGAGATGGAAGAACATTGGATTCTGATCTAGGGACGCAAATATATTGTCTAAAACCTCTTTTAAAACAAATATATTCCACTTATTCAAATAATAGAATTGCAATTTGCTGTTATAATTTTGATTTTGCTAACTATTTGTTCTAAAATACTAAATTGTATTATACTAGCTACATCAATTGTGATGAAGTTAGTACAATATGTGAAATTTTATCTTTAACGCTTACTTGTATGATATTCGCTTTTGATATCATAAATCTATTCATTTGAATGTTAATATAGTTACTCATCGGTATATCTTGTTCATTAAACTCTAGATTTATACCTTATTAAATAGCATTATGGAGTTGCGCTATGTTTGTAATCATGTTAAATATAATTGAATTGATGTGGAAACTACGATTAACAAGATCAGACAGATGCTAAATATAAAAATGTTTAATACTGTGTGAAATATTAAATTGTATAGTGATTCAAGTTTATGTAATAATTACATTACGTATTTCCATTCCGTAGCTTAGTTGAGAAATAGAAATAGTTGAGAAATGGAATGAAGGATTTAATTTATCATCTTTTAGTTTCAAAAGAAAATTAGAATTGAGAGTACTTAAAAAATTTTGTGTTATAATTACATAAATTAGTTTTATTTACAATTAATTAAATTTTTCATTCCAAATAATGTTAAAATCAAGTAAAAACAAACCTGAGATTCGCTTTAATAAAGATGGTTCGCTTGACTTAAGAAGTTCAATGTTTAAAACTGGAAAAGCATATTTAAAGAAAGATGGTACAATAGACGGTAGATGTTCAACCGCTAAAAAAGTGATTCTACCTCCAACCACACCAAGAAAAATACCTAAAAAGAAACTTGAAAATAAAAATGACACAACTTAGTTAAGTAAACTTAAAACGCCAAAATAGAAAAGCTAAAGCAGGGTTAAATTAACAAATATTTCATAATAAAATACTAATTCTGTTACTTAATACAATAATATGTCAGTCCCTATTCATATAGCTAATAATTTTGTTCTTCATTATCCAAATGTTGATTAGATGTTCATAAATGAAACTTAATATGTAATACAAGCTAGTACACAAATTAACAATTTCTAAAATAGCGAATTTGATAGTGCTATTATTACAGCGTTGAATGGTCAATAATGTTACATGAGCCCGCAAACAATTTAAAGGCTTGCATAGCTTGGCAATTAATTTTAATAAATAGCTATATAATATCAACAAAATCCAATTATTTAGTCTATTTTAAGCAACATAGGCAATTTATATGAATTCATCACTAAATGACGTGAATGATTTTTATAACAGATGTAATCATAAGTAATCACATTTTACAGATTCAATAATCTGTGAACCATATTTTATATTTCTCTGACAAATTAGGTCTGAATCGCTCGCTTGAATTCATTTTTAAGTCAGCAGGTTATTTCAACTTTCCAAGTCTCGCGAAGTTAACTTTATATGACAGTGGACCAAGGGTCGCGTTGTATTTTTCTCCTTATCTCAGTCTAGCCATGTACTCTTTCATAGATTTTTCAGGGTCGTCAAAGCGGTCTTTTCTGTATAATGTTGATTTTTTGATGAACTCGTCTTTCTTTGGTTCAATTTAGTAGTCTCCAGGTCCTGGTATTTGCATTATTTTCTAACTGTCTCTTCCAGCTCGTGAGAAGCTAGCATTTGATTTAGCGCGAACGAAATCTAGTTTAATATCGTATTCTCCTGGTCCTGGAGTGCAGAATGAGTTATTCGTCGAGTTACTCAGTGATGTGTGTATGTGTTTGCTTCTGAATTTATTTAGGCTTTTAAGTTGTACAACTGGTTCTTCTTTTTTGTTGTTATTGTATAATTTGTAACCGCTCATAGTAAAAGAGGTGTTATTTCTATTTTTAAGATTTCACATTATTAATATACAGAAGACATTAGTAGTAATTCCAATTCAAATGTTCAATTGTCACCGGTTAGTGACTACTCCGGCCTACAACAGGCGTTAGTAGCCCATTAACATCCAATTTGCTTCAGCTCCGTAGTTCCTTCCAAAATATAATCAGCGTTCAGTGCGGAATCTGCTCCAAACGTCCGATGAGCGCCCAGAGTCCCGCTCAAAGTTCATCGACCAGCTTCAAGACCGCGCTTCAAAACAGAAGCCAAAGAGAATTTAACAGGTGCCCGAGCTCACGAACCTCCTCCAACTTGAGCAGAAACGGCTCCTTCAACTGTCGAATAACTCAATTGACGGTCTCGTGAGCAGAACGGAGAGGACGGAACTCGAGTTCAAAAACGCAAAAAGGAACGCGATCATCGGAGGAAAACAGAAAATAATCGAACAAATGGAAGCCGGAAAACTGGACAAGGACAAATACCAACTGGAAATCAAAAGGGACATCAGGCACGAACTCTTCATGAGAAGCAACCAAGAATTCCTGAAAATGATGTTTAAGTGAGTCACTGTGATTAAATTACTACTGTTGTTATTGTGAATTTATTTTGATAAATTAAAGCTGGTGTTTAAACTATAAAACAGGGTATAGTAGTGCCCATTAAGATTATTACAATACAAAAAAATATCACAGTTCATTTCGTTTAGTCGTCCTAATTGTTCATAAATTTACAAATCTCGTTGTAAATATTGAACTAGTCAGGTTCGGTCTGAGTGCCAATATTCGTCTATGGACTGTTGCTGATGTGATGCACGCTTTTCTGGCTCGCTAGTATTTTGTAGTCTTTGTTTGAGTAAAATTTGTTCTTTAGTTGAGCTACTGATAGATTTGGTAATTCTAGCGCTTAGAACTCGTCCCAGTTATAGTTGTACCTTCGTATCTTTGTTACCATAAGATCTATTTCTTCGGACGTCCAAAAGTGATATGACATATATAAAGTGGACATATAAACATCTAACCATTCAAAACTCTTTCTATTAATTTAATTGAAATAAATATGCATTTTGAAATCTAATCTTAACACTACTATTCTACTGAATAATTGGAAAGTTACACATGAATTGCTACTTATAGTCCAGTTGTTTGTTTAACAATACTTTATTTCTATGAATTTACATAAACTAAATTATAAACTTCTTTCTAAAACCTACACAATTCTTATCATATTTCATGCCAGAGTCGTATATAACTTTTTATGCACCTAATATGTATCTATTTAAACACGAAACTCTCATTGTCTATCTTCTTTAGGCTCAGTCCTAGTAACCTTCATTTCGGTAAGCTTCCACCCTCTAACTTTCTTTTCCGCTTGCGTTTCCATTGTTTTTGAGGCCACAAATGCTCCGAAATATAGTAGCACACATGCTATACAGACGACTCCGAAGGCCAAACTAATGATACCGAGTGCTTTTGTTTCATGTTTGTTCCCAAAAATTCCAGCTTGAGCTAAAATAACGTTTCTAAATGGGGAATAATCGTGTTTCCCACTCATGGTGAAGTCAACAGTAACATTATTTTTAAAATCAACATTTAATTATTTAAGTTCGTCCTTTGAGGCGGCGCTGAACGTTTTTTGGATATCTTTGAATGGGCCTGGGCGCATCCAGTCTGCGGTGCGTTGCCAGTTCGGAAGTTATTTGAAAGCTTTTCCGAAGAAATTGTTCTGTTTTATATCGGACTTGCGGATTATATCAGCGGTCATAGAAACTGGTTTATTATCGATTTTGATAGTGTATTAATCTTTATCTACTCGCGTTTTGTAAATCAAACCACATGGAAAATTTACAGCGTTCGCAGCAGACGTTGATGAGCAGGTCTCATCCAGAGCTATCTTTGTGAACGAATCGGAAGCAAGTTGTGTCAAATTGAATGACTACACGTACGATCTAATGTTTTAGTAGAAATCTGGAACCTGATAATACAATGCCAACGGTTTATTTGGATCAATTTTTAATGAAACTGAAATGGATTCGGTCTAGTCGTTCTCGTGCTTCGTTTTGAAGTAAAGAAGGGATTTTGACTGTGACATTAAAATGGGCCCGAAAATGCAAAACGCAATTCCCAAAATACTGAAAACGGATGATAAAATCAATGGGTGATAAGATGGAATACAATGCTTCATGTTCTGCTAAAAGAAAGGCGTATTAGCTAATTTAGAGTCGATTGACAATAAACCCATTCTTGGCGTGGAATTAATATAGATTAAGTTAAATATTTTGTATTGCACTTTAATGCAATAATTAAAGAAAACACCAGTTCAATAATATATTACAGGATTTGAAATTTTGAAAGAGTAGCTCACTGACACCATTAACCTATCAACTGACATACCATATCGCGTCCATCACTTGTTACTGTTCCCAAATGGTTTCCATAGTTGAATATCACGGAATTTACTAAGCCATTTTTCTCTATTTCTTCAAATGGGACTAAAGGACCTGTTATAATGTCGTCTGCGGTGCTAATAAATAATGCAGGAACTTATATATCTTTTATCATTGGAGTAATAGACACTAAATCATAATATTCCTGTACAGATTATGTTTTCCAAGTTTTAATCGTAATTTCTTAATCATATTAATATACTGTACTCATTTTAACAATATTATCTATAGATTGCTTACAAATACCATGTTTATAAAAATAGTCTCTGTTGTTATTGACATAAGGGACAATACAAGATCCTATTCCCTTTTAAATACGAGAAGGTAGTTTTAATACGTAATTATAGTCAAATTCAACATATGACATAATTATTTTTATGACCTTATATCTATTAACAATTTGGGGACTTTTTGTCATATAATAACATATATTTAAAGCACCTAGTGAATACCCAGCCAAAATGACTTATTTGTTAGGTATTAGTCCAATTAAAGTGTCAATATCTTCGGAATCAATTACTTCACATCTTAACTTTTTACATTCTAATGAAAATTTTGTATCAAGGGATCCTCTGGGTAATAAAACATAAACTGAGTGACCACTTTAGCTAAATTCATTAGCTAAACGGCGTACACACGCGGATTTAGAATGACCGCATATATATGGAGTGATTACAATAGCAGGTTTATTTATGTCTCCATGAATCATATCATAATAGAATGTATCGTTTTAATCATATTAGTACGTGTATGATCCTCTAATATAATGCGGTTTCGGTGGTTATATCTTGTTTGGTTTTGATGGAACTTTGGTTTTGTTCTAATTGATATTGCAAATCAAAGATAATAATTAATTGTCAGGGCATATATATTTAATTATTTAATATATTTTTGAAGATTTTACTTTATTTGTTGTGTATAACGATATACATAGCAAAATAAACCCATATATAATTAATTAATGCAATTATAAAGACATTGTTTGAAGTGAAATATATAATAATATATTCTATATATAAACCAATAAATATTCAACATACATAAGAAAACACCCATCAATCATATCTTTGTTCATTTAATGAAATCTTGTTTTTAATTTAGTTTTAAACGATGTGGCATAATATTTTGAATACTCTATAAAGTTAAAATCATATCATGTTCGTACTATTGTATATTTTTGTAAAAAATAGAAAATATCTCAAGTTAGTGTGCACAGCACAACAACTGCATTATGTTGTGTAAAATTAAAAATTGGATTAAAGTTTGTTCCATACAGCAACAATCTGTTGAGTAATCTGTTGAGTGAGTCATGTTATTATCCAACAATACATCTAAACGTAATAAATAAATAGAAAGAAGACATCACACCGTAAATTGCGTCTATACTGGTCACCCGGACCCCGAAGGAAAGAGAAAAAGAGTTCCAAAGTAAGCCAGTAGTATAAGGTGACCAGTATATACTTAATTTATGACGTGATGACATTATTAACTAAATGAAGATAACTAGCTAAAACAGTTACTGTTTAACAACATTCTATAAGTTATTTATAGATAATTCCTGTTCTAGCCTACTAAAGAAAGAATTTCTAATTTTAGTTTTGAAATATTATTTGATTTATTATACAGAGAAATTTTATATCGTGTAAACTAAGATAAAATATTAGTATTTCACACCAAACGCATAGGAAATATTTTGTATTTTAGTAAAAACCGCTACCGACTCCAGAGAAGCCATAAAGAAATGATAGTAAATTAGAGCAAACTAAATCGCTATACTTTCCAGCAGTTAGATAAAAGAGTGCAGCGTTGCAATATCGCGATGTGGTATAACATTGCCCACAGCTGCCGGTTTTAAGTAGTCCGAATACAAAGCTGTTAAATCAGTTGCAAAATGATGCTTTAGAGGAGTGCAAGCAGTTAGCAAATCTGAATTAGAAGCAGTAATAGAATTCTTCTACGCGCGATACCTAGCGCTGGGTGTATCAGACTTCTCCGCATCCAGTGTACGATTTGCACGGGAAATTCGTGGATACTGTAGCTGCTAGGTCTTTCGCATTGTATTAGAAGCGTATGGCCTTCAAACAGCTTTACGATCAGATAATCCCGTTCTTGCGGAAGCAGCAGCTGACCGAGAAGCATAATTTCATTGAGGTCTGGTCAACGCACGCGATGCAGACCCTCCCTGTTCCATAAATTGACCAGGAGAGCTCGGACAACCCTAAACAGTCCACATTATAGAATTCAGAGTCCGAAACTGAATTAAGCGATGATGAGGAGCAGTTCCAGAATGTGAAGATTTAACCACCGAACATGGTCCTGGATTTCATTCACAAGTACGAGAACCAACTAAGTGCGAACGTTTTAAAGCAGCTTTAATTCGTTTACAACAGGGCTTACTCCGGATAGTTTATCAAGTTCTTCACCATGTGCGAGTTCAAGTACCACCCCTGGTCCAAATTCAGCTAGTTCGAGGCCTCAGAAAACGACTACAAAATAGACCAACTTGATTTCTACCTGTAATCACAGAAGATTGTTCACAAATTTTAACAATTAATTGAGCTGAGCTGCACTGAGTGCTCGTGCTAACTCGAAAAAGACAGCTAACTCGAGCTACTAAGCATGTTCGACCAAATTGAACTCGATATCGGAGTGATAAACGAGTAGGGACCAAAAGCTAAAGAAAATGAAACAGAAAAATTCAGCATCGAAGTAGACGATGCAATAGCCGAACTACAGAGCCAAATAAACCAAATTGAACTCCCAAGCTCATTCAGCAAAATTAACCTGAAAACAAAAGCACAACTAGAGCAAGAACTAAACTGCGTAAAAGAAGAAACAATGAGACAAAAACTAATTGAACAAGAAATTGAACTGCTCAAATAAAGAGCACAAGACAAAAAAGAAAATACGGCTATTGACTTCTCGCAATTCTAAAATGAAACGAATGAAGTATCATCAGACTACGAAGAACTAGAAAGCCAAACGGAATACAACTTTGTACAGTTACTAGTACCAAATCACAACCTAGATCATATGCAACAAAACAAGCTGCTCCACGAATTAATTGGCTTTGAAGGGATATTCTAATAACTAGTGAAATAAGCAACCAATAGAAAAGAACTTAACATTTTATTTGATTGCATAGACTAAATACGCAATAGAGTTGTCATTCAATATATGGATACAACCGAACTATAACAAACACGTAAAAATATCATTAAACAAATCACGGAAATGGTATATAGACATATATAACTACTTGTTGATGTTATTACTATTATAAGAACAAATAATAACTTTAGTGAACAAAAAATCAGTACTTTAGAACTTATTATCGCAGATGAAGAACTTATATTATAAAAGTTAGATAGACCACTATGCTATTTATTTGCAGTTTTAGAAAGTGAATTTAACAGAAAAATTAAATCTATGATTAAGAATGTACTTGGTGTACCTTATGATAAAATAGCAAAACATAAGAAAGTTTAATTAAATAACTAAATTTCGCAAACATCCTTCGTTGAACACCCAGATCATGTTGCATTTTGCAAAGAACATGGTAGGCTATTTAGAAAAGTCACACTTGCAAGATCTTAAGAAGAATAAGAAAGTTGCCTACGACAAATTGCGATCATACGATTTAAATATCTCGAATAAGTTGTATTATTTATGGAACTGTAAAAGAAAATTATGATAAATAAAACTGAAAATAAATATAGAGAAGAAGTAAATAAAGTAATAGATTTCTTATAAATGCATTTTTACGAGTAGTTTTAGAAAAACCTGCCGTATTAAAACTATTGGATGGATTTTGAAATAAAATCTTATTTAGATTTTGTTACCTTTGATAAGTTTGATGATGAAAATTGTATAAAGCTTCATTCGGATTTTTAATCCGAAGCTGTAAAAATATTAAACATGGTATTTCAGGACTAATCGATATATAGAAATCCAATTATATCACAGATTTAGTTCGCATTAGATAATGAATCATATTTTTAGTTAACGCTTCACGAAAAAATAACTAAAGCGGCGTAGCTAATAATTATTAAATGTATATAAGATTTTAGATCATAGATGAGTTTACATATAGCTACTGCTGAAATAGTAGTTAATTCTTAGTACAAAGCCATATAAATATTTGTTGAAGAAGTTACTTATAATTTTGAGTTTGTAAATGAAAAGATAGAAATATTAAAAGAAAAACTTCAAGCTTTGTGTCAAAAATAAATAGAAAATGGTGAAAACGCAGAATATGATGCAACTAAGAAAATAGTGAAATAAATAGAATAACTAAGTAAAATAATGGAAATTGAAATGTAGTGGCTTGAAAAAACAAAGAATGTTTAACTACACTAGGTATTTAAGATGTTAGATGAATTTCTAGCTGACAGAATTGAAAGAATAGAAAATGTAAAGGCAATATTTATTGAGTGATTATTATAAATTAACTAATATTATTATTTGACTAAGGAAATTATTCAAATAATTATAGAATCTAATTTCTTAGTGATAGATTGATACGATTTTTATTTATGCTACATAGTTTCTACTAAATACAAATATATGCAGCTTTTATTGCAATTATTCCCACTCCACAATTTCATGTCTAACTAGAATGAAAATAAAAAGGACTCTAAACAAGCCAAGGCCGCTATTCGTGCCGGTGATGTGACTTTCTAACTCCACAAAACAGCTGAAACCTTCTCTGATTGGTATGATGCAGTTATGGATGCCGCCGAGATTGTCGATCGTAGATATCCAGTTAAGGGTTGCCCAGTTTTGCGCCCATATGGTTTCTTCATGCACAACGCTATCATGCGTGAAGTTGAAGACCGTTATGCCGAAGTTGGTGTTGAGCAGGCTTTGTTCCCAACTGTCATCCCAGAATCTTTCTTGAACAAGGAAGCCGACCACATCAAGGGTTTCGGTGCCGAGTGCTTCTGGATTGACCGTGCTGGAAATGACAAGTTGGAAGAACCATTGGCTTTGCGTCCAACCTCTGAAACTGCCATTTATTACATGTTCAATAAATGGGTCAGATCTTTCAGAGACCTCCCACTCAAGGTCCACCAGACCTGCACTGTGTTCCGTTATGAAACCAAGAACACCAAGCCACTCATCCGCGTCCGTGAAATCCCATGGAACGAAGCCCACACCTGCCACGCCACCAAGGTCGAAGCCCTCGAGATGATGAACACCTACTGGAAGGTCTGCATGAAAATCTTCGAGCAAGAACTCTGCTTCACCGGTAAAGTTCTCCAAAGAGCTCCATGGGACAAGTTCGCCGGAGCTGAACACACTGAAGTTCTCGACGTCATCATGCCATGCGGTCGTGTCCTCCAAACAGCCGGTATCCACTACCTCGGCCAAAAGTTCGCTAAGGTTTTCGACATCAACTTCCTTGATTAGAACAACACCAAGCAACTCGCTGAAATGACCTGCTGCGGTGTCTCCACCCGCGTCTTAGCCTGCGCCTTAGCCATCCACGGCGATGACAAAGGTCTCATCCTCCCACCACTCATCTCCCAATTCCAAGTTGTCCTCATCCCATGCGGCGGCAAGAAGGAAGCTGAAGTTTACGCTCCACTCCAAGAAATGCAAACCCGCCTCAGAAACATGAAGATCAGATGCACCATCGATGATTCCAAGCAATCCATGGGCGAAAAGTTATTCTACTGGGAAATGAAGGGCGCTCCACTAAGAATCGAACTCGGCCCAAGAGATCTCGAAACCCAACAATTCGTTCTCGTCGCCCGTGACCTCGGTAAGGATGGCAAGAAGACCTGCCCAATCGCCGACCTCGAAAAAGTTATCGCTCAAGAACTCGAAGCTTTCAAGGACAGACTTAGAGCTAAAGCCATGGCTTCTCACAAGGACCACATCACCATCGCTAGAACCTTAGACGAAATCCAAGAAGTTATCACTAAGAAGGGTGGCTTCGCCCAAATTCCATTCTTCACAATGGAAGCTGGTGCTAAAGAAGCTGAAGAAGTTATCAAAGAAAAGTGCGGAGGTGCTGAAATCCGTGGTTTCTGGCCTGAAGAAAAATGCGAGGGAGAAATCTGCGCTGTTACTGGTAAGCCAGCCACCGTTTGGGCATATGTCGCAAGAGCCTATTGATGTCATTATTTCTATTTATTAATTTAATAAAAATGCAATTCATATATTTAGCACAATTCCTCACACAGTTAAGTGAGTCATTTTATTTTGTACAATTCCTATGTTTCCTGTATTCAAATACACGTTGTGAACAGTAATAATATTGACCTTCAATTATTTTCTTTGTACTATGTAGAATTTCTATCAATCTATTTCACTTCAAAAGCTGAATGAAATTCCTGGTTACCTCAGATTTCCACGGAAACCACGAGCACGTCAACGAACTGCAGCAAATAGTGGCCATTCACAAGCCAGATGCGTTCTTTTACGTGGGCGATTTGTCACCTGGAAGATGGATATTCGACACGCCAGAATCAGCGAGCGAGTATCTAGAGACCGTCTTCTTCCCAGTTATTCGGGCGCTGCCTGTGAAGCACAAGTACGTGATGCCCGGAAACACAGATTTCATAACTATTTCAAAAGCGTTCCAGGAAAAGTACCAAGATCCAGCCGAGTGCAAGTTCATGATGGATTCGAGTTTGTAATTAGAGCAGTTCAACCTGGTATTTCTGTCGACTGTTGATTATTCAACACATTGCTTGAAGGACACAGAAGCGATAAACAAATTCGAAACAAACATAGTTAGATTAAACTAATCTTACAAAGAATCTCATGTATTTTCTAGAGATACTCCAAGCGAGACTTCCAAAGTAATAGTGGGTAGTGACTCTCTACGGTATGATTTGAAGTACTTCGAGGTGTTTCCGAACTACCACGCGATCACCGAGCCGTACAAGAGCAGGCTGAACTACTCCATCTACGACCGCCTGAAGAACCTGATCGGCTGCAAGCCCAGCACTATCGTGTTCTCCCACTCGCCCCCGTTTGACACCTGCGCGGACATGGTCTCCAGAAAGAACAACCAGCACTGCGGCTCGATGGACGTGCGGAAGGCGGTCGAGGACTTCCAGCCGCTCGCCGTGTTCTCCGGCCACATTCACCAGTCTGTGTTCTGTTCTGGGAAATTCAGAGACAAAATTAACGAAACAGATATATTTACTACTGGAAACACTGGAATTGACGAGAAGTACATGAACAAAATCGCGGTTCTTGTTTACGACACCGAAACGAAAGAAGCTGAGAGGTTCGTATACGATCTCAAAGGAGAATTTGCATATACACTAGACAGGATTTATGAATGAGATGAAAAATTAAAAAGAAAATATACTGTGAGTGGATTAAAGATGATGTATTTATAGTAATATATAATGTACTATTACTAGTATATAAATAAGATAATTGTACACAATAAAATATTTTTATATATAAATATATTTCTATTGAAATCAAAATTAATACACACGCTCTCGCGCTTAGATTATAATATAGTAGATTATAATATTATCTACTTCATTTTATTAATAAATAATTAACTTATTATTAGAATATTATGTTAATATTTATTCCAATAATTTAGAATAAAAATCACATCTACACTAACTAAAGATAACAAATCTTTTCATTTAAAACATAATATTTATATGACTATGCTGTTTTGAAACAAATTATTGAATATTTTCACTTCATCAACGGGTTTCTTATCAATTGACTCTAAGTTTTCTGGTTCGTCATTAATGCAGCAGTAGATGAAGCACTGTATTCCAGCGTATCACCCATTGGTATTGTCGTGTGTGTTTAGCGTTTTGGGGGTATCCTTTTGCGTTTTCGGATCAATACTAATTTAACAATCCAAACAGTTGCTATATTTTAAAACGAAACACGAAAATGGATAAACTGAACAGAAGCAAATATCTTTGCATTTGAATCAAAAGCAACCTTTAGCGCTGTATTACTAGATTCCAGGATTTTATCAAAACATTAGATCTTATGTGTAATCTTTCAACTTAACACAGCTAGCTTCCAATACGTTTACAGACGTGCCGCTAGATGAAAACTGCGAACCAACCTCACCAGATAAAGCCATAAACTATCCGTGCGGCTTAATATATAAAACCCGTGTGGAAGATGTTTACACTTTATCTATAAATGATATCCCGTTGTAGATGAATGCTAGAATAGTTTCTAAAAACTACGTTGAATTTAACAACTACTTCGGGAAAGCTTTCAAATAGCTGCCGAACTGGTAGCGAACGGCTGATTGGATGCGCCCATCTCCGTTTAAAGATGTGTAAAAAGTACATAGTGCTGCATCGCAAGAAGAGCTAAATTTGAGTAGCTATTCTGGCAATGTTACACTAGAACTTAAAATGAGTGGAACTCATAATTACTCGGCTTTTAGATACGTAGTGGTCGCCTAGCCCGGTTTGTTCGGAAACAAAAACGAAACTGCTGCGTTGGGTAAAATGAACCTAGCATTCGGAATAGTCTGTACAGTGTGTGCTTTACTGTATTTGCTCGTTTATATTATCTTGAAAGCAAAAGAAGGTCCTCAAACTATTAATTTGAAAGGAACGAAGCATTCTATTATGAAGCTATAAATTCGTTTAGAGCCAGGAGTAACATCTAGGTATACCGATTGATTTTTAATTTGCTCATCAAATTATTATATTTTAATGATTAACTTATATTTGTGTTGTCTTTGAAATTAGTGTGTGTTATATAGAAGTGGAGAATATAACTATTGTGTATTTAATTCATAATTTTATAATGCATTTAATAAACTCACTTTAATTATGTGGTTAAACAAACAGCAGTTGCCTAAACATCAGTTATACACAATACCAGAAGGTTATAATGATTCTGAAATCATAAAAAGTATGCATGAACTGACAGATTTCAATGATAAACCAACTGTATAAACACTCTTTTAAGAATATTTATAAGTTCGCAAAGCAATGCGATAACCTTCACTTGATATTGCTGTTTAATATCATTAGGTATTATCGTAAATAATAACAATTATTTAAGACCTAGAAAAAGAATATATTTTCTTAATTCCGTGGTAATATGGTAAAGATTAAGTTTAGTTGCACTCATTAACCGAGGAGTGCATTTTATCTGCCATGAATGTAGCATCTATCTCAAATTCTGTGGAATAGCGTCTCGCGTATTATAATACTGCAATATCAATGTGTGAAAAATCAAAATCAGATATGAAGCCCATAGACGATTTACGATTTTTATCTGAACTAACTAAAGCGATATGTGCCGAAAATATGTTAATTGATGCATTAATTGAAAAATATTCGCCGTAAGTTTAGTTCACTTTATCTCCTCCTGATTTTGTAGATTTTCATTCCCAATTTTCAGTAGAACTGTCGAACTTTTGTGAATAAGCTGATTCAGTTGGTCGCTTTTATAAAAAAGCAATGAAATATAAAGATTATGTAAATTATCTAATTAAAGAAGAATTGGTAACTTCAACAAACAAGAAATTTTATTTTTATAGGAGATTTTCAACATTTTTGTTAATTTTTTAGGTGTATAAAGAGTAGCCAACTGTAGCATTTCATGTGATGGATGAAATTGAGCGTTATTACGCCAGTCATAATTTAGAATTGGATTAATTTTACGTGGAAGCTAAATTATAAATAAGTCAGTATATATTAAAGAATTAGAATCGTGGTCGTGTGTTAAACGAGTAATTTAAATCGTATAATGTGATGTCTTTCCCATAAAATTTGCATATATTGTAAAAGGGTTTCGACCGCTTGGCAGGTAATTTATTGGTGTCGTTCAACGATTTTACGAGCAATAAGCGCTACGAGTACGGCATTATATTGAAGCGTTTGTCTTAAGTTGTGCAATAAATTAGTTGTGCGTGCATTCTTCAGGCATTTCAGTAAAAGTACCAATAAGCTTAGTTATTAAATTCATTAAACTATCAGTAAATGTACGAGATAACGCTTGAGAAGGCGAAAAGCTTCAAGGAGCAGCTTATAAGCACGAAGAACGCATTCGCGGTAACTAAAAGGTTCTTCAAGAATGATGCGGAAATAGAGCAAATCTCAATTTTAATAACTCAAATTGAGCAATTGCAGCTTGGTCAGATTAAATTCGATGTGATTTGCGGGGTTGTGGACAAAGCCCCTTCATTCGCGTAAAAGTAACAAAGTTTGAAATCGCAGCACCTTGACAAGATAGAGATTAACAAGCAAAACCAGTACTATCTTTCCACTAGATAAACCGAATTGGACAATTTCGCACTGAATTTCAACACGGACGAGGAACTTAAGTAATATATCCTCAAATACGAGATTTAAGTTCAAACGGAACTGAATATAAACGAGAACTTCGACAAAATGAAGAAATTCGTAGAAAACAAACTGGAAAAGAAAGAAGTCATTTTGAACAAAATCGTTGAACTCGAAAACTATCTCGAAATAATCGTCGAACAAAACATTGAACTGTTCAAAGAACACTTTGGAGTCTACGAATTCCAATTCGAAGATATCATAACGCAATTGCAGAGTATGCAAAGCGACCTCACCACGTGTAATAACTCGATCTCAAAAATGCAGCTAAAACTTAAAGAAAACTAAATGACTTTATAGCAGTACATTTGAAGTGAAATCTACCTCTATAATTACTATTAGAAGCCTTTTAATTGATAGTTGATAATAAATTTTATGAAGATACACTAAACTCGTTATATACTTATTTAATATTAGAAAGTTAACAGGCACTAAGGCGTGACATTTGATACGGCTTTACGGCTTTTTTTGGCCGTATTTGGGCGGCTACCAAATACGGCATCAAATTGTAATGTAGCCGTACTTCGGCCGCATTTTTGGTTTTCCTGGCCATTTTTGAGCTATTTTGTGCTATTTTTAGAAATTTCAAATCAAATTTTTAGTACAAAAAGTTCTAAAATTCTTGATAAAGTACTATAATCAACACAAACCGTAAAAATAATGGGAACACATGATAAATATTTTGAAATCATAAAAAATATTCATAGCCGATATATAAATAGAAATAATAATGGATAATATAGTATTTAACAACTAGATGTTCAACAACATTGAGTTCTATGGTATATATTTACATTGAAAAGATTCTTGAGAGATGCAAGCATTTGCGGGGTGGTAAGAATTATATTCGTTCTGAATTATATATTTTTTATGATTAAATTATCTACCAATTCCAAGGTAGGTTTTTATCTTAAAAAGATAAAAATACAACAAGTAAACGCTTGGATTCACAGTGATTTCGATCCTGACGAATGAAACTAAGTTTTAGTACATTAGCTCATATAATAATAGTTGTTACGTATGTATTTCTATCATTGGTTCCACTAAAAAGCAGCCGTACTTTAGCCGAATTTGTTACTTGAAAACACGGAGGCCATAGACCACTTGGTCAGAAAAAGCCGTATTTGGTACGGTTTTTAATTCGAATGTTACACCTTAACAGGCACTAAACTCTTATGTGTTAGTTGATTTTAAAAGTACAATAATTTAGTTTCACATAAAATTTTGAAACCATAAAATTTATATAACGATCAATATAATAATTTAATTATACATAATATGTTTTTACAGACTTCATTCACTCTGTTACTATATTGCACTATTGTCAGTGCAAACTTGTTGAATATTCAAAACCTATTCCGAACTTTAAGGCGATAGTTCATAGCATTATTAATTTCCTTGTTGAATATTAACATACCGTGAACAGTTGGACTTACATGCATTATATTCGATATGAACAGATGAATTTTGACCCATTTGGAGTGGTTTTCATATGTGTATAATTATATAACAATTTAACGTATCAAATGTAAATTTGGAAATTACAAAAAGATTTGGAATCATAAACACTATTTGAAGTTGAATATTTTATATTATGTAATTATTCAAGTTGTACTCTTTGTTGAAATTACATATTTTTAAAATTGAGTAGAAGTTTGATTCTATTCATAAATACTCAATAAGAGATATGTTCATACATAGTATATAGTTCTATATATCCAAAACAGACTGATTGATGGGTCAAAATAATTGATATATAATTAACATTGATATAATCATGTTAGAGAAAAGCTTGAAAACTATTATATTCATTAAGTATATTTCATTCTATTTTCATTACATATATTTTCGATTTCTTAAATATAGTTCTTAACTAGTTGCTAAATTAGATGAACTTAGACCTGTATTTCTTTACGTAAACTCGTCATCACTAGATATATTAATATATTTTGGGTAATATGTTTTATTTTCATTGTATTCTATGTGAACTGTGTTAGTTTATCCCATTTGAAGTGGGTAGTTTAAACACACTTTTATCAGTCCAAGCTTTATGCATTTATAAACTTGAATATTAAAAAGAATATTCAATAACATTTGTTTAACATTGTTTAAATTGTATCGAAGTAAACAATAGTCAAAAAAGACTACATATATATTTTAACGGATAATGAGTGTGTTTAGTTTAATAATCTAAATCTGTCTAAACATTTATACAACAACAACAACAATTGATTGGTAAATTCAAATTTTTATATGGCATCATTTAACAAACGCACTCAATTTTTCATTATATTTCCAACATTTATTCAGTTTGTACAATCCAATTTACTGTATTAACAGCGAAAATACAATATCTCAACCTAATTGTATCAGCGTTACCCTCGTTTGTTTTGAACTTCTTTTTATCATTAACTCTTTAAATCGTGAATTAAACCACGTTTTCAACCAAGTAAAGCATTCACTCACTCTTTCATGACCCAGATTCCGTGGCACATCGGGCACATCTGTTATTTAGCCACCCACCTGTCGATGCAGTGCTTGTGGTAAATGTGACCGCATTTTCCCTCGGCGATAACACAGACCGCGTTTTTACCGTTTCCGTCGCAGTCCGGGCACGGTTCCTCAACCGCCGTTTTGCAGATCCCGCAGAACTGAGCTTCAGTTTTCCGGTCGGTGAGGATTACACAGTTCATTTTTATAATTTCTATTTTCGGTTTCATGTTGGTCATATTGTATTGGGAGTGGGAGTGTGAAAGAGAGAGGGAAGGATTTTGTTAAATTGTGGAATGAAGTTGAAATAATTAGTTGATGGCTTTAAAAAATAAGACATCACACCGTAAATTACGTCTATACTGGTCACTATTTCTCTCTGATCATCACATTTCCTTTCTAAACCAATGATTAATAAGAAACCAACAGCATTCCTCTCTTACCAATCTAATTTAATCAGGTGAAACCGATCAAATAAACTTTTACTAACTAACTGATGCACCCGTTTAAATTTAAAATATATAGTCAGTCTGTGTACATAGCTGTTACTCCTGGCTCCATTCGTTACAACTTCAAAATAGCGTGCTTCATTCCTTTATCAACTTCAGGACCTTCTTTCAATTTATCATAAATATAAACGAGCAAATACAGTAAAGCACACACTGTACAGACTATTCCGAATGCTAGGTTCATTTTACCCAACGCAGCAGTTTCGTTTTTGTTTCCGAACAAACCGGGCTAGGCGACCACTACGTATCTAAAAGCCGAGTAATTATGAGTTCCACTCATTTTAAGTTCTAGTGTAACATTGCCAGAATAGCTACTCAAATTTAGCTCTTCTTGCGATGCAGCACTATGTACTTTTTACACATCTTTAAACGGAGATGGGCGCATCCAATCAGCCGTTCGCTACCAGTTCGGCAGCTATTTGAAAGCTTTCCCGAAGTAGTTGTTAAATTCAATGTAGTTTTTAGAAACTATTCTAGCATTCATCTACAACGGGATATCATTAATGGATAAAGTGTAAACATCTTCAACACGGGTTTTATATATTAAGCCGCACGGATAGTTTATTGCTTTATCTGGTGAGGTTGGTTCGCAGTTTTCATCTAGCGGCACGTCTGTAAACGTATTGGAAGCTAGCTGTGTTAAGTTGAAAGATTACACATAAGATCTAATGTTTTGATAAAATCCTGGAATCTAGTAATACAGCGCTAATGGTTGCTTTTGATTCAAATGCAAAGATACTTGCTTCTGTTCAGTTTATCCATTTTCGTGTTTCGTTTTAAAATATAACAACTGTTTGGATTGTTAAATTAGTATTGATCCAAATATGCAAAAGGATACCCCCAAAACGCTAAACACACACGACAATACCAATGGGTGATACGCTGGAATGCAGTGCTTCATCTACTGCTGCATTAATGACGAACCAGAAAACTTAGAGTCGATTGATAAGAAACCCGTTATTGAAATGAAAACAATATAATGAAGATAATATGCTCAAACAAAATATATTTAACGAAAAGGATAAAAGAAGCTAGTATATTAAGTTATCTTTGTAGTCGATGATTGAACAAAAATCCATTAGCTAGTTAATATGTAAAATTTGCTTAACGTAAGTTAATTATGAATACTAGATTTGTAGCTACTGTGTGTTTAAAAACGAATTGTAATTCATTCGGCTTTCCGACACAGAAGTATGATTCGGTGAGGTTCTATTCTTCTAAAATTAAAATAAGTTAGAATTACAATTAGCGATATAATATTACATAACCACTTCAAAATGAAATCTATTAATTCATTGATTTGTACAAATGATCAAAGAAGTTGTAAAATACAACAAATGTTCTTATAAAATATAAAAATCAATCAAATATCTGGTATAAACAGAAAATATATGTAATAATATTTATTATAAATATATAAGTTCATGATAACCAAGTGATAAAAACAAAAAATAATACATTTCATTAAGCATTTAGTCTACATAACAATGAGTACAATATATTTTATAATATAATGCCTTTTATAAACTATATAATTAGTAAATAATGTGTTTCATAATATTACAATCTTACCTAAATGACAGCTTGCATGAATTTTTGATATTTGCAAATACATAATACACATCTAAATTAGTTATATAATTACCAGTGATCTTTATTTTATTATAATATATCATTAAGTAACATATATAGCTACTAATACACATCATTAACTTTATAGTTATAGAGTTGACATGATAGACTCATTTAAACTGCATATATTGTTATTTTACTTCGTTATCTATAGGTTTTAGAGATATTTTAGGTTATTATCCTTTGAAATCTAGGTTAATGCACGATGAGCATTTTTTTAATAAAAGAAGAAAATATTTTATTATTATTACAACATTTTAATAATATTTCATTTTCAATTAAAAAATTTCAAATCAAATCATACTTATTTGTCGGTAAGCCATTCATTCAATTCATATATTAGTTTATATTTAAATATAAATTATTAAATGATAAATATAGAGTGACAATCCTAGAAGATGAGGTATGATATTGAGATTAGTTTGTGGTAGCGTTATGTGTAACTAAGATTGGATTTGTGGATTGCCATGATTTATGAGATGAAGATGGAATGATTAAATTGAGCCTTAGTACTGATGATAAGGTTACAGTTAAGTGAGTCATTTTATTAAATGATAAATAATATGACTCACATTATGTGAGTCACATATCATCTAAGGCTCAATTTATATCGGCTCACTTTTTGTGAAATTATATTATATAATTAATATAATTATAATATTTTTCGATAATTTGTTTACGTACTTTAATATAATATGATTAGCTTATTATAGCTTATTAACATGGAGTTTTAAACCTTATCAACTACGGCTCAATTTAATCATTCTTCATCTATACATGGGTATTTCTCACGTTATTAGACCATCGTACGTTATTTTTGTTTAAGATACGTTATTATATGTTTAAAAATATTATTTTAATGTTATTATTTCTTGACTTAATTTTTTTCTTTTTTTGCAAATTTTACTATTTTGTAAATTTACTTCATTTTTCAATTTATGTATAGTCATTAAATATACTTTAACATCTAATGTTTTATTCATTTACGTCTATATTGATCATATTAAGTGAATTTATTAAATTTTACTTCAAAATAATGATATCAAGACTCAAAATTAGATCAGTAACGTACGTTAGTAACGGGAAAATAACGGTATTATTAAAAAACTTTTAAAAGCTATTTTACACATGTATAATCTTCATCTCATAAATCTTGATAATCAAAAATTAGTTATCTGTTACACAATAACGCTATCACAAACTAATCTCAATATCATACCTCATCTTCTAGGATTGTCACTCTGAATAGCCTGCTCAGACAACCAAAGTTAGTTCGGCACTTGAACTAACATTATTGACCTCGGAAGTTATCTTTAAACTTTAAATATATATTAGAATATTTATAAAGTTTGGGTTTATTGTGTTTGTGTTTGCGTTATAGTTATTTTAGTTATTTTATTTGAATTTTATATACGTATGTATTATATACGTACGTCATAATAAAGATTTTTAAATATAACTGTATCTTAAAGAGAAAATATCAATAATGGCCCACTCCCAAGATGCCATTTATAATATTATCAAATAATTTCAGTTTATAGTTGGTATGGTCTGATAGCAATACTGATGAATTAGATATCTAAGATTTAAATTAATAATATTAAAGCATCGATATAAATGGAGTAAATAATGAATTTATTGATTTGTAAATACTTAATAAAACTGAAGTCTTACGAATAAAAAACTGCACCATAGACTTGTAATAAATTAAAGGAAGATATTAAAATGTAACTTTAACGAATTGTAAATGCATTCACGATTTTACTGAATGCTTCATAATAGATCTTTACATAATTGACTCATAATTACAAACATCTCTGCTTAAAAATGTGGAAATTAATTCTATGGATGTTACAATAACTAATTTAGCAGAATTTGATTATAACAATTGTCATACATTATAATGCAAACTTAACATTCTATCTATCTCAAGATTAATAATAGATTTGTTTGCAATTTGCGGTGAATGGACTTCAATACAGTTTATAGATTGTATGTTCATTCGAGAAGTTGATAACACTCGGTTAAAAGTAAGTAATGTATAATTGAACATAACAGAATAAAACTATATAAATAATTTGAGCTGTTTATAGAGTCTTAAATGCAACAAATTCGATTTATCAGTAATTGGATAAGAAAAATATTAAAAGATTGATATCGTCATGCCAAACGAAAATATGAATAAATAACAGATGCGTGCAAATCTAAATAGATGCATATGTAATTTAAATTCTATACAAGGATAATGGACAGATATTAATTTTTCTAATTGCGTACTTGAAGGAAATTCAAAAGAGTGCAAAAAGAAATTTGTGAATACAACAATCAGAGTAATTGTAGATTAAACGTGTCATCAAGTAAATTTCAATGCTTTTTATGGGTTAAAATGCAATTTGACTATTTAATTAAATAATATTGAAGTGGATCTATGTTCAATTCGTTAATGTAATCCATAATAGCTTTAAATGACTTTTTGTACGTTTACTATTGACGAAATGGTTGGTTGTTGGAAAGTTCTTTACATGCATCAATGTAACATATTGCAAAGAAGCGGTACAATTCTTTCGCGAAGTATAAGGGCAGATAGAATTACTATGTAGGACTGTGACAACGAAATATGCTAATACTTCGACACAAAGTATTTAGAGGTATTTAGATCAAATTTAATTTCGGAATTTCCGAAAACGAGCAAATTATGCATCATAAATTCATCTGTTAAAGTCACTTAACAGAACAAGAATATAAAATATTTATCCCTTCTAAATGTTAAACTAATTAAATTCAGTATCCTTTGCTTTCCAAAACTTATGGGAATCGATTTGAACTATTTCACAGAGAAAAATACAAAAACAGCAATAATAGAATACATCCGCTTCAAGAAAAAGAACGTGAACGCACTAAAGCAGCGCCTTCACCGGATTCTGTACGAACAAAATCAAATACAAATAAAAAGGATTCGGATTTAAAAAGAAAATGATCATTTAAACAGTATATTGTGTAAATAGTTGATTTAGTTGTGTGGTTAATCTGAATGAACGAAAAATTCAAACTACTTTATTTCTATATTGTGTTTTTTTGAAGAAATATAACATGTATTCAGGTTTAAATCATATAAATTAACTAATGAATTTGAAAATTATAGTAAAGTTCTATTTATTATTGTTAATATAGGTTTCACTTACTTCATAAAAGCTCTACAATGCCTTATACTAAGTTTAAATAATATATATTTTAATAATTCTTGTGGTTAGTGATATTTAGATATATTTGGTTTAAAGTATTTTACGATTTTACAATATGCATAATTATTATATAATAAAATTACCAAGAAAAACTTAAAACATCATTATTTTAATATCATTTAGGTTACAAAGAAACCAACAGCATTCCTCTCTTACCAATCTAATTTAATCAGGTGAAACCTATATACCTACCTACCTGAGATGAGTGATTTTAATTGAATCTTTACAAAAGACAAATAAATTAATTTTATATATGACGTTCTGACCTGATGTTTATTTGTAATTATGTTTGGTCTATTCGTCATCAACTCTGTTCTATTCGTGAGATATCTCAAAGTATTTAAAAACCACATGAAATGACAAATAAACTATTCGTTTTCTCTAGTACTATTCGTGAGACTCGGTACCTAGTCTACTTGTGAGACTTTACCATAATACTTGATATTTGTACATTTTGAAATTAGTAAAGCTGACTGAAGATAATCAAGGGGTTAGTCTTTAAAATTATCATAAATATAAGCGATACATATAATAATTTATCTTATAACCAACCCACATACCCACGGATACGAAAATGCACATTAGAAAACAATATAATAAAAATTATAAAATTTTTCCAATATAATAATTAAATATTATGATGCAATTTTTAATATTAATACCAACAATGTCAACTCAGTCGAAAATCCTGTTAAGCGTGTAAGCGAATTCTCCTTTGAGATCATACACGAATCTCTCGGCTTCTTTCGTCTCGGTGTCGTAAACAAGAACCGCGATTTTATTCAGATATTTCACATCAATTCCGGTATTTCCAGTAGTAAATATATCTGTTTCGTTGATTTTGTCTCTGAATTTCCCAGAACAGAACACAGACTGGTGAATGTGGCCGGAGAACACGGCGAGCGGCTGGAAGTCCTCGACCGCCTTCCGCACGTCCATCGAGCCGCAGTGCTGGTTGTTCTTTCTGGAGACCATGTCCGCGCAGGTGTCAAACGGGGGCGAGTGGGAGAACACAATCGTGCTGGGCTCGCCGCTGATCAGGTTCTTCAGGCGGTCGTAGATGGAGTAGTTCAGCCTGCTCTTGTACGGCTCGGTGATCGCGTGGTAGTTCGGAAACACCTCGAAGTACTTCAGGTCATAATTCTAAGTATCGCTAGCGATGACTACGTCAGAAACCTCGCCTGGAGCATCTCTAGAAAATATATGAGATTCTTTGTACGATTCTTCCAATCTACTTTGATTCGTTTCGAATTTGTTAATCGCTTCTGTGTCCTTCAAGCAATGTGTAGTATAACCAACAGTCGACAGAAACACCAGGTTGAACTGCTCTAATTGTAAACTCGAATCCATCATGAACTTGCACTCGGCTGGATCTTGGTACTTTTCCTGGAACGCTTTAGAAATAGTTATGAAATCTGTGTTTCCGGGCATCACATACTTGTGCTTCACAGGCAGCGCCCGAATAACTGGGAAGAATACGGTCTCGAGATACTCGCTAGCTGATTCTGGCGTTTCGAATATCCATCTTCCGGGTGACAAATCGCCCACGTAAAAGAACGCGTCTGGCTTGTGAATGGCCACTATTTGCTGCAGCTCGTTGACGTGCTCGTGGTTCCCGTGGAAATCTGAGGTTACCAGGAATTTCATTGGGCTTTTGAAGTGAAATAGATTTAAATATATATTGTGTAGTCAAAGAATATGATAAATGGTTAAGTCTAAATTGTTAAAATAAGAGTTTAGAAATGTTAATATTTACATAGATATTTATATATGAGATAAATATTAAAATGGTACCAAAATGCACATATTGTCATGTACCAAAAGTTGTTATCAACATAAAGATCTCCAAAACAAACTCTATTAGCCCGAAAGAGCTAACGGAGAGTCTGTGAGGAGGTGTGACGTGTGATAACGCCGTGTGAGACTTCTGGTTAGAGAGAATGTTATTGGTTTCTTAGTGATCATTGGTTTAGAAAGGAAAGGAAATATGATGATCAGAGATAAAGGGTGACCAGTAAAGACGTAATTTACGGTGTGATTTCTTTCTTACACAGTTATGCTACTATATTTAAAATAATAACAAAAAATATGTTTTCTATCATATCTATGCTTAGTGCCATGATGAATTTTTAATTTCTGGTTATTTTAATTCCGCGGTATCCAGGGATTGGTCCCTCGAGTTTGACCCCGAAGGTGTGATTTAGGCCTGCTATAACCGTTCGGCCAAGCAAGCATAATAGCTTCAAATCAATTTCTGGGTAAATGTTTGTATATTTTAAAATATAACAATTAACAACAATAGGTGCTAATAAGATTGTATTTTAGTATGCTCTGATGTAATAAAATATGTAAGATTGAATTTAATTATCAAAATACATTGTAATATTATAATCATTCATCTCTTTATCTATTGTTAGCAAATTCTATTTTAATGTAGAAATAAAAGAAATAAGCAGCTATTTACTTATTTAGGTCAATAAAGACTAAATATTGCACACTTACTAAGTATTTAACCAAAACTTTTCATTTTAAATATGTGAAGTGGTAACATATTAATATAATATGTTATAAAATAATATATATTATAAATAACGTATTATCTGTCTCATATATGATAAATAAATAAAATATTATGAAATACATACATATATATTAATAGGAAGACTAAAAATTTAATATGTTATAGCGTTGGGTCTATGCTTAAGTATTATCAACTTAATATAATTTTGTTAGTTTTAGTACTGATAAATGTAAAATGAAATCATAAATCTAGTCACTTTCGACTAAAATCAAGTTAACTGAGGGACGTTGATATCATTTATGATTTAGTTATTGACCAAATAATGCATATTCTTATTATTACTATTTGTCTCTTAATTAATAATCCAATCATCTATTATGTTGGTCGTTCAGAATTTTACTTTATGTGTACTAATTGGTTAACAAATATAGCAATTGAGAATGAAAGGACAATAATTAGTTATATCAAATATTAATAATACTTAGTTTAACAACAATACGAAAATAAGTCATTGCTTCCATATAAATTAAATATTAATTGTAATTTTTAATATTTTTTGGTTATTGCTGTTAAATACAAAAATAATTACTAATATTATATTTTAATATGTAGCTGATAATAAATATTTTATAATTATTTTATTGAATAATTATGCTGGAGGTAGATCAGCTTCCTAATATTATTGAATATAAGACAATAAAATATTCTAGAATTGAAATATTTATATATATTTACACTCAATAATTTTATTAATCCACTCCAAATTAATAATATTAAAGAATCGAGCCACATTAAATAATTTGAAACATAATGATAAAAACTTGCCAAAAAGAATAAAAATATTAAATAATACATAAAAACGAATGAAATTCTTGAGATGTGACGTTTAATCTTTGCATAATTAACAGACTCAGCAGCTGATGTTGTTATTTCAACTGATTACGAATTTATACTAGAAGATCTATAGAATAGAATTAATTTGTCGTAATTATTTAATAAATGATTCCATTTTTCTCGGTTAAACTAATTTATAGACTGTAATTTTGTCTTAAGTTTATTTTCACGGTACATTAAGTCAGCTTGGGTGGATGCTTTCATTAAACTAAAGAATAAATATCTAACATTGTTACTTTAATCACCATAACATTGTTTGAAGTTTTAGTACCAGTGCCAACTGCACAAAGCACCAACTGCATGTTGAGTCATTTACTAATTGACTTTCATTATACTTGGTCCAGCATCGGTTAGAGAAAGACGAACTGTTTTAAAAGATATGTGCTTCTTGAAGAAGGAATACGCTGTTTCTACCATAATATCGGTTTCACCACAAAAGTTTTAATTATCTTTATTTCTAAACAAATACGCACCTAAAATATAAGTGAACTTGCTTCCAATTGTTTATGAGCAGCAAAGAAGTACCATCATATTTTAATTTTACAAACGAATATGAGTAAAATCATTAAATACAACGCTTGCGCCATCTTTCTCAAACAGTTTGACATATTTCGGATTAACAACACCAAAACTGGTCAACTCTTAAGTTTTTTCATTAATAACAATTTCATATTTTAAGTTAAATTCTTCAACGTGTTTGGAAATCATTATATGATCAGGAAGTAAAATCTTTGCTAAAATAGCTGCGTGTCTTCTTAATTATTAAAGAGTACATTTAATTACTTTTCTGTGCTCTATACTTTCTAAAAGATCTTAAATCTTATGTGTTCCTTAAAATTCTAATAAATTTTGTTTAATAATTGCTTCTTCTTCTGGACTAAATTTGTATTTCAATTGTTATTATTCACAACATGGATATTTAACGTTGCCATCATGTTCACTGTAAAAATTAATAACAAAATGTGTGTGCGACTAATCTAGTTACTTTTTATTTGTTTTATCAAGAACATACAAATTATCATCATTTAGCATAATAAATATTAAGTGCGTGTAGTTGCTTTTCTTTTAATAAATAGTACTACCATTTAAACTAGTTATACTTGCATGTCTCATACATTTGTTCTTTTTTGTAGAATTTATATTTTAGGTTTCTACTGGTTATGCGTGATGACAATAATAGTGATGGTTATGAAAAACTAACATATTTGAAACAGCTTTGAGCAATTCTAAGCAAGTGTCAAAATCATAAAATAATATTTTTTCAAGGTATTCTTCGGTGAGATATAGTTCGTTAAGCATCGGATCGGTTCTGTTGCTTGGAATTTTTGAAGTTCTCTTGACTTACATTAAGAGGGAGTGGTAGTTTATATGATTATTCAATAAACATTAAAATAAGAAGGTAGTTTTATGATTTAATTAAAAGACAAATAGGTAAATACAAGTTAGAATAAAGATTGAAAAAAATGATGATGGTGATAGATTGTTGGTTGACTTTTGATGATAGTCCATGTCGATCGATTATATAGAATTATCTTAACCAGAACTGGAAAATTCTGCCATGATTTATGAGATGGCTAATATTGGACATTTTGAGCTAAAAGTAGTCGGAAATAGTACTTTGTTACTAAATGTTTTAAATTTTTCTATTACGCATTCTAGAAATTTTAAAATGACATATTAAGGCTCTAAACTATAGAAGAACATTTGTACTAATTCTAAATATTCAAGGGTTTCTTTTTCTTTTAATTATAAATTATTTCATTATATTCGATAAGTAATCGCAAACAATAAATAATTCACTCCTAATATGAATATTGTTTACTTCGTGTTTACGATATAAAATATTGATGCATTAAAACAGAACATAGAAAATAAACTGGACTAACTTATTTAATTAGCAAATCCAGGAGAATTGTAGTCTTTTGTGCAATCTGTTTAGTCCGATAATGGTTAAGATATATTCGTGAATATTTCAACGAATATTTTACGGGTGGTGAACGGCATTTCCAACTCGCATGCGTATTTTAATAAGCTGATAAGTGATAGTAATGCTACGCGGTTGTGTACGAATCTTTAAATTCCTTCTTAGTACAACAGTTCAGTCTTTAACGGTAATTTGGTGAATGATAGCAGTTATTCATACACTTCTAACACATCATAAAACTGTATGAACCTTAATTTAACCGCCACATTCCACTAAATGCAAAGTAACAATTCATAAAAGTCAATTATCCAGTATATGGAGCTATCTGGCAATACTATAACCTACCCGTATACCTCCAATAATATACCGGTATCAAATCTGAATAAATAGATTCTAAATTTTTACGGAACGATGGTGAAGTTCATTTATCCGTGTAGATAGTTCAACGCGTTCGAATAACCGTTCGACGTCAATTATCGAATTAACAATGAATAGAAATTTGATTTTAACAGTTCAGAATAATTCAGAGAATCAACCGTCACTGAATTCATTCAAGAACTATCCGAATTCAAACAAAAAATGGCCGCGTGCTACGGAGAAGAATATTTAAGCCTTGGAGATAACGGAGTGTGGGCCATCGGAATTGAAAAAGAAGTTATCGACTTCGTAGGAAAAACATACGAAGAAAACCAATAAATAGCTCATTCAAAACAACTATTCGACGCAATCAACAAAACAATCGCAGCCGCACACCACAACGCAAAATTTAGAGTATACAAACACAATCACCCATATGGATAAGGATAAAGTATCGGCGCAGCATCCGTTCAACTATTCATCAAAGACTGCGAATTCTACGAAACTGTAGAAGATGCGCTGAAAATAATGGCATAATACACTGAAATCACTGCCAACAATCAACTGCTATACAATTTCGAAGTTATTATATTTAACCAAATAAATAACTCAAACAAATCAATCTACAAACTACTCAGCTCTGTTTTAAATGTAACCAGAATAGAACTTAAAATTGATGCATATATAGCCTATCAAACAAGAGTACTTTACACAACTGATAATTATTATTTAATTCCTTAAAGTATTGATGTATTTTAATAAAATGTTGTATAGATATGCAGTCTAGTAAATTCACAAAATAGTCTAGCTGGAGTTATTTGTACTTCTATTCCAGTTCAATAATTAACCACTAACTAAGCATAATAATATATAGTTGATACTGAGAAAGAATCCTGTTTAACGAAAAATACTGATGATCCATTTGATTATAAATACTTTCTAGCTACTTGTGAGGGGCAATATTTAATTCATTTTAACTAGTATAAGAGAACGAGTGTAAAAATAAAGGAGTAAAATCATTATTTTGAGAACATTAACGGATATTTGAGACTAATAATAAAAGTAAGAGAAATTGATACATATCAATACAGTTTAATAAGTTCCGTTAGCCCAACAAATGTTCAATTCACGTTCGATTAGTGTGTGACTCAGCAAACAGCCGGTTATATTTTCAACTCAAACAAAAAATACAATATTGACTGCGCCAATCCAAGTTAAACTGTAACTGATATATTTTCAAATCAGTAAGATAACTTGGAAGCGGTATTACTGCTTTCAGATGCTACTTTCGACCAGCTATAAAACTTAAAGTCCTATCTTGGCCTTGGAGTGTAGGTTGGTAGAATGTCGCGGAATAATTTGTCAACTACACTATCAGATCTAACTTTGTCAACAACCTGCCTTTAATAAATTCAGGACTATATTTACAATTTCCCGAATGACGAGGACTTCGAGACTGGAACTTTTCACTTGAACTAATTAACTTGTTAACACAATAAGAACAATTAAGTGAAAACTGAAAACTTCACTTTGCTTTTGAACATTCACAAAAACTATTTGTTCACTGACTATGTTTTATTTTCAAGGGATTTTGCAGCCGCTTTCTTTTAACTGTCTTCGTTCAACGTTTTGAGCCCAGAAATGGAGTCAGTAGTTCCATTTAATAACAGTCATTTACAACTGCTGTTTACTGAAGGTGCAGTTTTGTGCAGGTTAATTGATAAGCCAGACTACCTTCATAAAAACATACAGTTCGGTTCACGAGACTTGAAATCGGCCCACTTTTAACACTTGAAAAACATGAGAGGGATACTATTTGAGATGATACCGCAGGACACTATTACGTTCAACTGCTCGAGTTCGACCTTCAGCAACGAACTGATGAAGAACATGCAAGAACGGGCAGACCACTACGCGAACGCGTTCGTGGACGATAAAGACCAGGCACTGCGGCTTAGCGGAGATGTCGGGCTGGTCGTAGTTGGCGCGGTTTGCGCTGGTATCGTTGCTTTCTTTTTCCTAAAAGTGGTCTGAAGACGCTAGAGTGCAATACGTTTCATATGTTAAGAAATTAAGCTTGATTAAGAGAAAAGATTAAGCACTTTGGTTTTTGGTAATAATCGTGTGAGTAATATTAACATATACTTTAATCTATAATAAAGACTAACCAATATTTCATCTCACATGGCAATTTCGTCATTTTCACTTCAATGCAAACATATTGTATTCTTAATAACGTCGATTATGAACTTTAATGATTAATATTCATAAGAACAATGTCAACTCAGTCGAAAATCCTGTTAAGCGTGTAAGCGAATTCTCCTTTGAGATCATACACGAATCTCTCGGCTTCTTTCGTCTCGGTGTCGTAAACAAGAACCGCGATTTTGTTCATGTACTTCTCGTCAACTCCAGTGTTTCCTGTAGTAAATATATCTGTTTCGTTGATTTTGTCTCTGAATTTCCCAGAACAGAACACAGACTGGTGAATGTGGCCGGAGAACACGGCGAGCGGCTGGAAGTCCTCGACCGCCTTCCGCACGTCCATCGAGCCGCAGTGCTGGTTGTTCTTTCTGGAGACCATGTCCGCGCAGGTGTCAAACGGGGGCGAGTGGGAGAACACAATCGTGCTGGGCTTGCCGCTGATCAGGTTCTTCAGGCGGTCGTAGATGGAGTAGTTCAGCCTGCTCTTGTACGGCTCGGTGATCGCGTGGTAATTCGGAAACACCTCGAAGTACTTCAGGTCATAGTTCTGAGAGTTATAGCAGTTACATACTTCAGAACTATCAATAGGGGTATCTCTAGAAAATATATGAATTCCTTCTTAAGATTTTTCTAACCTTATAATATTTGTTTCATATTTATTAATAGCTTCTGTATCTTTTAAACAGTGTTTAGAGTAGTCGACAGTCGACAGAAACACCAGGTTGAACTGCTCTAATTGTAAACTCGAATCCATCATGAACTTGCACTCGGCTGGATCTTGGTACTTTTCCTGGAACGCTTTAGAAATAGTTATGAAATCTGTGTTTCCGGGCATCACGTACTTGTGCTTCACAAACAGCGCCCGAATAACCAAAAAGAAGACGGTCTCGAGATACTCGCTAGCTGATTCTGACGTTTCGAATATCCATCTTCCGGGTGACAAATCGCCCACGTAAAAGAACGCGTCTGGCTTGTGAATGGCCACTATTTGCTGCAGCTCGTTGACGTGCTCGTGGTTTCCGTGGAAATCTGAGGTAACCAGGAATTTCATTGAGCTTTTGAAGTGGATTCATGATAAGAACATAATATATTTATATTATAAATTATGCAATGAAAAGGTCAAGTCAATTATGATATTACTTGTTGTCAAAATATACCCCAACTGAATACTACTTTTGAATACTTGAACGTATAACGATGAAATTTATAAAGGAGAGCGTTTATGATTGGTCTAAGTAAATAACTGACTCGAAAAAGAATGAACAAATAGTATACAGGTCAAAGTTCATTTCGTTTAGTCATTCTAATTGTTCATGAATTTACAGATCTCGTTGTAAATATTGAACTAATCTGGCTCTGTCTGAGTGCCAATATTTGTAGATTGGCTGTTGCTGCTGTGATGCATGCTTTTCTGGCTCGCTAGTATTTTGTAGTCTTTGTTTGAGTAAAATTTGTTCTTAATTTGAGCCACTGATAAATGCGGGAGCTCTAGCGCTTATAATTCTTCCCAGTTGTAGTTGTACTTCCGTATTCTAGTCACCATGCAATCTATTTCTTACTGTGTCCAAACGTGATATGACATTTATAAAGTGGAGATATATACATGATAACCTACCAAATTCTCATATATTTATTAAATACATCCAACTTTTTATATTTTATCATAACATTACTGAATAGTGTGGAAAGTTACGCATGAAATGTCCTTTATATTCAGATTAATCTTATGTTATAAGTTTTAGATTTTTAAATTCGGTTATAAAACTTCTTAAAAAATTGTAAAACTTACACAGTTCTACAATTATTTTAAGCAAAGAAAATATTAACCCTATTTTCATACAGTCAAAATAAGTAGTCAAAAAATATATTATTCAATTTATAAATTTACACTGTAATACAATATAACAGCATCTAAGAATGCAGATCTATACAATTACACCAATTTTTTTGATTACCTTCATAATCATCCAGCAAATATAAAAATGACTTAACTGTAACCTTATCATCAGTACTAAGGCTCAATTTAATCATTCCATCTTCATCTCATAAATCATGGCAATCCACAAATCCAAACTTTGAACAGAAGAAACGCTGCCTTAAAAATCTAAGTTACACACGTTGCCTACCTACCACATAACGTTACCTCAAACTAATCTCAATATCATACCTCATCTTCTGGGATTGTCACTCTGAATAACCTCCTCAGTCAACCTAAGTTAGTCCGGCACTTGAACTAACATTATTGACCTCGGAAGTTATCTTTGTAACTATCTTTGAGATGGCTGGTATGAATCTTGGGACTAGCGTATCAGCTGCAACGCGTAGTGCTTCTAAGTTTAGAGCGGTGAACAATGTCATAACTCTTTAATCAGTTTCTTCCTGTTCAGGCTCATCCAGCAAATATATAAGCAAAACTCTTTTCAATCAATTCATATTCTAGTCTACAAAATAAACTCTACATTTTAATTAAATACAATTTTCACGCTTTACTTTTCCGAATCCTTGACCACTCCAATGACGTCAATCTACAAATGCTCTCAAATGTCCGCAAGTCACATTTCCCAGTCGAATGCTGTTGATAAAACGCCCCTAAACTTCCTTGACGATTTGATCACCGCTCAAAAAGTAAAATAGGAACCGCAGGAACTGGTACTTCCAACTTCCAACATCCACTTGACAAACGACGAAAAATTCAAAAACGAGGGGATAAAAATACTTAAGAATAAATAAGCGGCTGTTATGATTCTTGCCGGCGGCTCAGCAACCAGATTGGGAGCGGAGGTACCAAAGGGAGCGTTTTAAATTGGGCTGGATGGGTTCAGCTGCACGTACGAGGTGCTGATTAACCAGTGCAAGAAACTATTTGAGCCAGAGATAATCATCATGCTCAGCTCAGCCACCGAGTCCAGCATTAAATTTCTGGAAGAAAGAGATTACTTTGGATATAACAAGGACAAAATACACTTCGTATTCCAACCAGAATACCCAGTCATATCCGAAACCAAGTAATTATTACTAGACGAGCACCAGAACATTCAAACATCGCCAAACGGAAACGGGGGCTTCTTGAAAGCAATCTCAAAATTAAATTTGCCTGGAGTTGAATATATTCACGTTGTATTCGTTGACAACCCATTCGTTAAGATTTTGGACCCCGAAATGCTCGGCTTCGCTTCCATCAACAATTTCGAGGTGGTAAACCGGGTTTTGCAGCCAAAAGTTGGTGAAAAGGTTGGTATTTGTGGTCTGCGCAGCATAGAAGCGCAACAGTAAGCTCCGTTGTGCTCCGAAAAAATAACTGCTGCTAATTTGCTGAAGAAGCCGTGCCCGGCTGTATTCGAGTATTCTGAAATTGACATTCAAAAAATCAAGCCAGAGGAGTAGTACGCGAATATTGGCAACCACTTGTTTAGAACCAGTTTCTTGAAGCCGCTCATTGACTTGCAAGAGAGCACTGGGACGTACATCACTCCGTATCACCTAGCTCATAAGAAGATCCCCTATTTTGATGCGGAACAGCAGAAAATGGTCACCCCGGCCGAACTCAACGCCTACAAAGTGGAGCACTTCATTTTTGATTACTTCCACTTCTGCTCCGTTCAACAATTCGGGTTGTTCGTTTGTTCGCGGGACGAATTCTGTCCGATCAAAGAACCAAAAGATATTGATGAGGTAAAGAGACTCTGGAAGTGAACATACATTATCATATTTCATATTATATTTTATGGCCACTAATCAAAAGTGGTGTGTGAGAAATTTAATTAGTTTTAATAATCAATGAACCTATAAAAAATTTTGAGACTAAAACTTTTAACATTTTCATCATTTTGTGTCAATTAGCAAGGGAATTTCTAAAATTTAAGTTGTCTTGGGTGGTTTCATATTAATTAGTTACGACAGTCCAGTATTAGTTACCAACGTAGTCTGTATATATCATATTATATAGAAAGATACCAACGCACCTAAACCCTAGGCAATAGCTAATCCACCACCGGCAACATACTCTGAAATTAGGAATTTGCAAAAACAAATAAACTAACACATAACTATACATAACTAAATAGATCTAAAAAGGAACCGAATCAAGTTAATGAAGCAATGCATCGAAAGCAACCATCATCAAACAATGCCAATACAATGAATCAACCTATCGTGCAAGCCGAAGGAAATAACAAGTAAAGAGAAACTTGTAAATGTATTTTTATGATGAAAAATTTTTGAGTATTTTATAAAAATTTTAAATTCATAATAATTATTCTGAATAGAGCGAATTTGTCTTTATTTTCAGCTTAAATCTGTAGAAAAAACCTGGAAACCTGCAAATATTACATATTTGCTAAGTTGAAATAATAGACAAAAATACCACGTCCATTATTAATTAACACGTTAGTGTTGCAATTCCCACGTCAAATTACCCATCACTACCTCGAGATATCTAACCTTAAGTGAAATAAACACGTTTTAATTAAACATAGTGACATTTTCAACTAAATATAGCAAATAAAATATTTAACCCACTTCATATGCCAAAAGGTTCAAGTGGTTCAGGTGGTTCAAGATCCACTGCCTCAACAAGATCTATTCCATCAGTTAGACTCAATGCTGACAGAACATTTGATCAAAGAAGTTCTATATTTAGGTCAGGAGAGGCTTATCTTAAATCCGATGGAACTCTTGATGGTAGATGCTCAGCTGCCAGATAGGGAATAATAGGAACAACTTCTAGTGGATAAGCAGACCTCAGATTTTCAGCTGTTTAAGATGCGCCACAATCTGTTAATAAATAAGAGGTTTTAACAAAAGATATAAGAATGCCTTGCAGACAATAAAAATACGCTGAGGAGCACCCTACTAAAAATCCTGAAAAAACACAAGTTGATCACATATTGTCTCTCAAAATAGTGAAACATTAAATATAGCATTCACCATCCTCATTAAGTACAGACGCGCTAGATGTCGTTACAGATGCTATTAATTCTGATACAAATATGAGATAAAGATACAAAGAGTCTAACGTCACAGACAATAATATCATAGATAACAAGATAATTGATGCATTAGATGGTAAATAGGTACATTTTAATTAAACAGAGTTGCGTAGACTAGAATAGCAAGCTGAAATCGCACATTAACTTGCTTAAGAAAATCCTGATTCTGCAATTTTATAATAATTAGACAATAGTCTCAATAATGTGTACAACAGTCTAACAAATGAAAATGTTGAGTGAAATCACATTATAAATAACAAAAATAATTATTATTTAATAATTTGTATACTTTCTTAAGATCTATATATGATAATGAGATTAGATGTACATGTAACGTTATGTGCAACGTGTGTAACTTAGATTTTTAAGGCAGCGCTTCTTCTGTTCAAAGTTTGGATTTGTGGATGATTTATGAGATGAAGATGGAATGATGAAATTGAGCCTTAGTACTGATGATTATGTTACAGTTTAATTAGAGATATTCAAAGGTATTACAGTTAAGTGATATATATTACAGTTAAGTGATATATAATGAAAGCATGATATATAATACATTATATATCATCTACTTGATTACAAGTTACAAGTTTCAAGTTATCTTTTAAACAACTAACATATGATTACAACGAAGTGATTATAGAAATTATGTATCATTATTTATTCCCACTCCAATACGTAAAATGCAAAATTCAGTCAAAAATTTGGAGTCTCGTTAGGATTTGCTCGATGCTGAGTCTTACCGAATAATCTAGGATCAACGTTAGAAGATAGCCTTGATTACCGAGCAGCGCCAGCGTTAGCAAGTAGAGTCCGAGCGCTTAACGATTAATCTCGAGTTGAAGCTGAATTAAGCCGTTTAACGTGTGTAAATGCTGAACGAGCAGCTAAATCAGCAGATTCAGAAGTCAAACGACGTTTCAAGACAACTGGAATCCGGTTACGAACAAGCTCGCTCACTAACTGACCGTTTGAACCAGTCGGCAGCCGAGGTGACCAAGAACAAAAACGAATCCAATTTAAGGTTCGAATAAATCGGGTCCTTAAACCAACAACTTCAAATGAAGAACGAGCAAATTACAAAACTCCAAAACGAAGGGCAAACGAGGTACAAACAAATTGAAGAGATGAAAACGGACAAATAAAAACTCGAATTCCAATACAAATAAAACCTTGAGCACGTGTAGTACATGAACACCTCACTAGCACAGCTGTAAAACTAATTATAACACAAACTAAAAGGAATCAAGGACACGGAGAGCGAAATAATGCAATCACAAGCAAAAAGATGCCGCACCAGCGACGACTTGCAAGACCTCGGTAACAAAATAAATAACGCTAACAAATGCATTGACGAAAACGGACACACAATCGAACAACTCAACCAACAAATCATTCAAAGCCAAAACAACATCAACACCAAGCAAGAACAAATCAATAACCAACAATAACAACTAAACCAAATGCAAATAGACAAACAAAGCAGAGAACAGAAACTTAACGAAATGGACGACCTTGGCACACAAAAGCACAAAATACTTCTCGGACTATACGAATAAATCGATAAAGCTAATCAAGACATCGTGTAAAGATCAACAGAAGAATCAACACTTCAAGGTGTACAATTCAATTTACAATAATAACTGAAAGCTCTCAGAGCTGAATCAGATTAAAAAGAAACCGCTACTCAGGATATAACATAGAAAAACGGAGTTCTGTAACAAAATATTATATCACTGTAAACTAAATACACCGAAACTGCAGCAAATCTTCAGTAAAATTAATAAAAAGTAGCTGAACTTCAAGCATTGAACGTAACATTGCAACATAATAACAAAGCTATGGGTTAAGCTATATCTAAAATGTAATAAGAACAAAATGAACAGATGGAAGATTTATACAATTACCAAAATATGCTCGAAAAAGAAAAAATGGAACGAATTTAAAAAGCACAAGAAAGAATATAATTTTTGGAGCAAGTAGTAAAAGAAGAAGACGCCCTCGTTTAACAAGTTGAAATTGTAGAAAAATCATTTGGTAAAAGAGCTGGAATTAAGAGTATCATGAAGGATATTGATGAAATGATGTGAAATTCATTTAACAAATAAAAATTATATACAAAATTAAGTAAATAGAGTAATATATAATATAATAGTAAGTAGAGTGTAAAGAAGACACCGTAAATTACGTCTTTACCGATATTATCATTTTGATGTGTAATGGATTATACAATTGAGAATGTAATTGTTTATTATGGTATTATAGTATTTTTATTATATAAGTATTTTTAATATAAGTATATACAAACAAAGTACAATACGTAATATAAATAAAGACATCACACCGTAAATTACGTCTATACTGGTCACCCGTTATCTCTGATCATCACATTTCCTTTCCTTTCTAAACCAATGATCAATAAGAAACCAACATTCCTCTCTCTTACCAATCATTAAAAAATATCAAAATAATAGTAAGTTGTTAATAGAACACAAGGTAGATTGATTAGTCAGTATTTTTGTCTTTTCATAATATATTAATATTATTTATTTATTCCACTCCGTAATCTATTATATGTCCCATTTTCGTTTATAATAATTCCAAGCCTCACATTGATTTAATCCAATTGAAGAAATAAAAATATTCTTATATTATATTATTTATAACTTGGATAAGATCACTAAATATTTAGTGCTTCTAGACCCAATTTGTTATAATAAAGAATCTCAATATATAAACTTACTAGAACCTCAATATTCGAACAATAATCTTTTCAACGATTTTTCAAGAAATAATTTCATGTTTCATACGATTTTCACAAATACTAGATAAAAACATAATATCGTCTAAAACATAATTATCATCTTAATTACTGTATTATCTAAAGATTATCTCAAGTCTTTATAGTTGTTTCTTAGCTCTTTCATGCGATTTTTACACGATTTTTATTTTATTAAATGGGTTTAAATAAAATAATGTGCGTTGGAATTACATTAATTCCAAAGATTACAAATTCTCAATCGAGATATTAGGCAAAACTATTACCACATCGTTTACCTGGATAAAAATTATCCACTCCTCAATGGGTTCAGCTAATACATACAAGCATTTGGAACAAACAATGGAGAAGTTAAACTACGATGCAATCGAGTGCACATTTTTCTTCTCTTTCTCACGTACCATGGAGCCGGTTATAAAAGAGGGAGACAAGAAAATAAAGAAGATACTCGAATGCCTTGCGAAAGTTCAGCACATAGTTGATAAGGACCAACAATACCCCATTTACCGCTTTGGATGCAGCGAAACGAGAGACAAATCCGTTCTCCCAATGAACGGATCCAACTCAGAACCGTTTATCGTAAAAGGTGTTGAAAACATCGTGAGCGAAGTAACTCAGGCTGCCAAGGAGATAACATTCGCAGGACCAACCAGCTTGACCCCAATGATTGAATAAATGATAAAACAAGCCAAAGAAAACATAAGGAAGTACCAACTCGATAAGACATTCAAAATCCCACACTAAATCGCAATCACAATTCTTAACAACGAAACCAGCACACGCATCTCAGACCACGAACATCTGAAACAAGCCGCTGAATACCCAATCAGCTTCGTAATCCTCTCTCCTCAATACTTTGAGATCTACAACACATTCGATCACGCACAAAACGTTAAATTCGATAGCTTCAGATACACGTCCATTTCAAAGGTACTACAAGACATGAAAGCTAAAGATTTCGGAGAAGCCGAAGAAGTCGCCATCGTTAATGATATGTTCAAAGAAATCAGTGTATAACACGAACATATGTAAAGATTATAAATGATTGAATGAGAATTGATATCAAATTAACTAATTTATATACAGTTTCATTCAATTGTGTCACTATTTCGGACATAATAAGAAATTCGTAGTATCTATTTATTTAGGTACTAATTAGATACAGCACTTTACTTTTAGAAAGTTTCAGAAAACTAATTATCATTACTATCGCACTCATCTACAATAAGTTTCATCCAAAGAAGTGGTAGTTTCCTTTACTTTTTTGTTATTATATTGCTTAATAAGATTATTATTGTTTACGTTTTAAAATGAAGATTATAATAGATTTATATATCTTTGTTCAATTATATAGTAAAATTCAATATTACATAGTTTAGTATTGAAGAATAATTATATAGTGTATTTTAATTCAACTAAATTTTCACTTTATCTCATTATCATTCTCATTATAGTTATTATATATTAATATTTCTTAAAATAATGAGTTTAAGATTGTAAAGATTAAATTATAATTTTATAAGAAGACATCACACCGTAAATTACGTCTATACTGGTCCCCCCTTTTCTTTGATAATCACATTTCCTTTCCTTTCTAAACCAATGACCACTAAGAAACTCTCTTACCAAATATCTCCTCACAGACTCTCCGTTAGCTCTTTCGGGCTAATGGAGTTTGTTTTGGAGATCTTTTTGTTGATAACAGCTTTTGGTTGAGTAGGGGAGTTGCGTGCTATTGTGTTAGCGTTGTTTCTTATTTGGTCAAGGTTTAAACCAGGGAATAGTGTCATAAATTGGTTGTCTTGTTTGCGATTATATGTATATAATTATAATTTTATAATATATTTTATACATATCAACAAAAGATCTAGGTCTATATCGATATCTAGCCAAGTAAAAATAATATATATTTTAAAAATTCTTGTGGTTAGTGAATTTCCAGTTAATTAAAATGGTTTTCATCTTTTTTCCAATCTAAGTGATTCTGCTTTCTCATTTATGTAACAGCTTAATGTATTTACTATGTGTGATTCAACATCTTTTTTAATATCAAGTAACTATTTTACTTTATTCTATGGTATGCAATGATACTCATCTCACATTCATATATTATATATTCAGTGAATACTATTCATCTTCATCTCACTATTCTTCCTTTCTTAAACAAGATTTCTTAAACAAGATATATTGCCGAAGATATATAACCGAACTCTCAGATTTTCAATAATCTTTAAATATTGAGATCAGTTAGATTAGTTAAGCAGTTCTTCTTGGATGATTAAATTGATGATAAAGTAAATAAATATAATCAAAAAAATTAAACATTTAAGGGGCATGATTAGCCACTAGTAATTTCATATAGCATTAATATTTTTTAATTCAATATTTTCCACCTCATATATGTCTAAAGAGCAAAAAAGTGTAAAGCCAACGAATATTACAAAAGTAATCAATCAAAAATAAATGATTAAACCAATTAAATAAGTTTACAATATCGATGCTAAAGTTTCTATAAGTAACATTAAGTTAAAAGACAAAGAAGTTAAGAAAGAAGAATTGAAAAATGAAAAATCAATTCATTAAGATGTTAATTAGCTTAAATATATAGATAAATAACAATTAACAACAGACGATTTAAGGCTAAGACATCAGTAAAAGCTATACAGAGAATAACACCCAAGTTAATATTCAGATGAAAAGGATGTAGATCATATTATCTCTTTGAAAATTGTTCTTTATTTAATATTAAAATCCACTGAATAATTAACTGAAGAATGCTTGAAAGAATTAAAAGTTGCAGTAAATTCTTCAGATAATTTAAGAATGAGAACAACAAAAATTAATAGAGAAGATATGAATACAATTGATAATAAAATAATAAATTTGTTATCCGGGGCTCCTGGAACTCTAAACTAAGTTTAATGTTAAAGAGTTGATTAGTAAGTTAAGTCAGCTAAAGATTTAATCAGCAAATTTGCGAATAATGTCTTTGTAAAGTATATAGACACACAAATGACTAAGTTACAAAAATAATTAGATAAAAACCAAAACTTTGTAGAGTGAACGATAATATCTATTCTATTAAAACTAATAATCATATACACTATTTTCAAGTCACGAATAAATAAATGATTAACTTTTATTATTATTATTATTGAAAATTAATGTATTATATATGACTTAACTGTTAAAGAAGACAATATTATTCATCGCCGGAGTTATTTAGGAGGTAATAAATTTGGAGGTAAAATAAATCTTATCATTAACTATATTTATTATTGTTAATTTATTAAATATATATGATAATATTCCACTTTACAATGAAACCAGTTTAAACATTTTAATTGCATTTTGGCAAGTAATTAGAACATATAGATCCAAACAATACAAAGATTTTACAGTATAATAATGTTTATAGAACTCCTTTGAGGAAAAAAGTTCATAACTTTCAAATGTATATTAAAGTAATTGAATGCATACCTAATACATAATTAGTTATTTACGATAAATATAATATATAACGTTTAGATGGTGGAGATTATTATAATATTAACGCTAATACAGAATATGTATTATGTCATTGTTTATATGTCGGAGATGAGTATACATTAACTTTTAATAATCCTGTATCGTTTGTGTGGATTCCTGAATTTGACGAAGAAGTTGTATAGAATATGTGGTATAGGTTCGAATCATATTTTAAAGATATTATTGTATAAAGAAGGGGATATTAGTATCCTATAAATGTATATTCTTATAATCTTCAAGATATAAGCCAAGAAGTAAAAGTAACCGCTCCCACAGGAGTTGTTTTTGTCAAATAGCCTACTAAATAAAATTCGTTAGAGAAACCGTAATTATATTATGATCCATAATATCCAGAACATCCGTATTTAATATAACTTCACTCTAAATTAGTAGTAACTGCAATAGTGGGGGATTGTGGGAGGATAGAGTATAACAATATGATTGGGTGGGTAAACATTCGTTATGTAACATATTTTGGTGACTAAGGAATGTGTGAGTGTCCTGAGTGTATGATAGGAAAGAGTTCATAATTTAAAAGTTTTACAAGTTAAGTACATCCTGAAAAATAAATGAACTCGATAATTGACGATTATATATTACGACAAGTATTTGAAAGATATATGACATGTGATTGTTACAATTGTCAACGTGTTAGAAATTTTAATGTAAAAATGTATGAAAGTGATCCCGTCACAGCTTTCACAAAATATTTCTATAAGAAATAAGGGTAATGTTTGAAAAATGTATACAAAGATATATAAAATGTTCTTGAGACGAAAAATATCATTAAAACTACAAAATAAATTACTTAACGGTTTATAAAACTTATGAATGATACTAAAACTCAAATTCCGGATTTAATATTTGATTAATTGAAAGATTTAGTTAATAATAAATGCGTGTACAATAATATTACTTTAGATTAATTCCGCGAGATACTTATCAACATGTTGGAAGAATATCAACTTAATGAAATATATAATATTTAAAATGTTAGAGAAAACATCAAGAATTATTTTACAAGAATGCCAACAGAGACATATTTATAGTAAGTATAATAAACTAACGATTATGAATAGATAAGTTCCAATAAGCAATAGAAAAATGCTGAAATTGTAGATAATATTCGAAAAATTATCAAAGAACTTTACTACAGTACCCATCATATCGTGATTTAATCTCATGCGGGTTTAATTATGAAGTACTGTATGATATATTGGATGATGAATAATGAATGTAAATTATAATATATGTAATCATATGTACGCTCTTTCCTCTATGCTCTTCAGCTGTTCCCTCAACGACTTCTTAGCGTCCTCTTGCTTAACCGACTTTGGTTTATCAGGTCTCTGCGGCCTCACCGGTTTCTTCACCTCTGTATTTTATTCTTTGATTTGTTCTTTCAACTATTATTCCTGTTTTTCAAGGTTGTACTTTGGAATGGTGACTTTGTTGTTCTTGTCAATGAATTTGAACTCAAGTTCTTTTTTGGGGCTCCTGAACCTCTGAGCTAATTCCTGAACTGAAAGTTTCTTCTGAGGGGATTTGAACTGAACTTTTGCCGTTTGAGAGAGATTTTGAGCTGTGGTTTTGGGGCTTTTGAACGTTTCGAGAGCATTTTACTGATGAATAAAAAGGAGGTCTTGTTAAACGGGCTCAAATTTGAGGACGTGGTCCAGGACTGATGAGATTTATATTAAAGACTCAGTGAGGTTTACAAAATCATTTTTATTATTAATTATAAGTTACGCATATTGTGAAGGGTGAGGTCTTGTTACTGGAGGCTACTGATTGAAGAACAGACGGCAATTTTATAAATCGGCCTTGAAGTCGTTGTGAATCTGGTCCAAACGCTCTTGCTCTGGTTTTTCGTGGTACTAACGGTGAATTTCGTCCACCATGTCATACACGAGCTGCTCAATCGCGTTCACATCTGCTACTGCTTACTCAGCTATCGTAAGCTGCACTTCAGGTTTAAACTGAGCTAATTACTTTTCCTTAACTAAAAACTGCTCGTAGGCATAATACTAATTTAATGGCGGGATTACGTGCTCTACCGATGTGAAGAATATATTATTTTCAATTTATTGATCAATAGCGAATTACTTGCACGATTTAGTAACATTTTAGAGTATTTGTGGAATACGGAGAACATTTCTGAATTTATGGTGCGTTAGCGGTTGAGTTACATATTTAATAACATGTGCCAACGATATTTAATCCTAAATTTAAATATCAAGCGCGAGCTTTTACACTTTATCTAGGTCACCAAATTATACGCATTTAGATATTTAATTAGCCTTATAATTCTTACGTCTATTTAGTTCTTTATATAGAAGATTATTTTCTCTGAGAAGATATTCAAAAAGTTTTGTTGTCTATACTGTGCTATCTATTTTAAATAACGAGCCTGGAATTTCACCATTCATGTAATTTCCGTACTAGTGGAACGTTTTAAGAGTGAGTTTGTAACCAACATGCATCACACTTAGACGTTCATTAGCATGGAATTAGAATTTTTTATTTAAGAAGTTAAAGGTTTCTTGTACACTTGCGTTTTCATCCATAAAACATATGAGAACTTGCTACCGTAAGGGATCATCTCCAGATTTCATGACTTTCTTCACAAATCCATTGTTGGATATAACTTCTTCGGGTTTTAGTATTGAGATGTGATCTTGTGGGATTGATTTCATATCTTCTACTTGTGAGAGCGTGTTCTTTATTATTTGTTTTTCAGTTGGTTGAATTACGATGCTTAGAACGACTGGAATATTTCCGCATTTGGGCAGCATTTTGAATCTTAGATTGTTAATTTGTCCGAACAGTTCATTTTTATCGTTGAATGCTTTCTAAACATCTTGTAGGTTCATATATGTCCCGTCAACTCGTTCTATTTTGTTGTTTATTTTGCGCATTACGTATCCGTTCGAGTGTAGCTGCTGAACTTTATTCTGTGCTACTATGTACACCCCTGGTTAGTTGATGTAGCACAAATGTTCAGATAGTTTGAATTCGTCAGGCGCGTAAACGTATTTTGTCCCGTCGTTAAGCGAGAATTCGGCGCAGATCTCGTTGTATATGCTGAATTAGTTCACGTATTCCAGTGTTTCTAGATAAAATTTCTTTATTAACAATTCAAATTGCTCAACGAATAACTTGTCAAAGTCGAATCCTTATACGTAATTCTGCTCGGTCAATATTACAGTTGAGTTCGTAAACACTGTGTGCTCCTTGGTGCAGAACTTAAGGTACAGCCTGAATTGGAGAACTTAACACAGGTTAAGGTCGTTCGTTTGAATTCCGTATTTCTCCAGTTCGTTCACTGCCCGTTTAATCTCAGTTTGTTTGTAGTTCAGTTCGCTGTCACTTCTTAGCGCATAAAGGACTTCATCATAAGAAAGAAGGTACGTTGGATTTTGGTACTCCCTGAACTCGAATCGTTCGAAGAATTGGTCGTAGAACGTTTCCCGCTCCATTTACTGGTGCATTATCTTAACCGATTTCCTATTGTCATTATTAAGTAAACATAATACGGATGCGGTTTAAATCGGCTTCGTGAGCAGTTTTTCAAGCTACTTTTAGCTCGGGACTATGTTTGCAGCTTGGAATTGCAGATACAGGTCATTATTTGGAATTTCCTCTTGTTAAGCGTACCCGTACAAGCTCGGGCAGGCGAGCACCTCCTTCGGCTCCTTTTTCTGCGTTTGGAAGAATTCAATGAGCCATTCGCTCAGTAGGTCGTGCTGAATGCACAATTCATTCTGCGTGATGCTGAATTTCTTAAACGCTTTTATTTACTGTTCGCTGAGTTGAAAGTGCGTTCTGTTCCTGAAACGCATGCTTGACAAGCACGTAGCCAATATTCTGAGTAAAAGTACTACGTCCTGTTCGAATAGATTCCTGAATTTGATTTCCTTGCTCAATTTATAAAGATCCTCGTCAATATTAAGGCTGAACTCAATTGGCTGCTCAGTTATTGGAACGGCATCCCTGAACTGTTTCCTCAGTTTGTTCGTGAACGCGTTCTACTGCTGCTTTTAGTTGAATGTTTGGTCCTGGAGAACGTGGTTAACGGCTGCTTTAATGAAGGGATTAATCTGGTCGGAGAGTGTTTGAACGTTCACAACCGAGATAACATTAATCTTTGAGTTCAGTTACTGAGGGTTGTTGAAGAGGACCTGGAAATACGCGCCCGGATACGATATTGACTCGTACTGGTAGTGGATCATCTCACCAATCAAGATTGCAAAGTGATTGAACTTGTTTCTAACTAAAACCTGCACTTTCGGGTTCACATACGTGTCCAGCTCGTGCGAAAGCTTCGAAACGCGGTCCTAGTCAGGCTACTGCACATAATGAGCAAGCACATCCAAATCATCGCCGTAGTAATTCACCAGTAAATCCTTAAAGTTACCCTACTTCACATTCAAGATCGAATTCTACTGCTTTGAAACATTCTACACAGAAACTGCTGCTTTGTAAAACAAAGTCGCCTAATCCCGCGGCTTTATCGATAACGTATTCACGATTTTTAACACTGGATGCAGCTACGGATTCCTAATGTTGTATATTATGTGCTACGATAACTAATCTGGTTAAATTTAATCAGAGAATGGACGCAATTAGTCAGGCGTGTAAAATTCAGTTTTTAAAATTGCACTACACGTATTAAAAGTCGAATCAGAAAAAGATTTCGAAACGATAAAATTTTAAGCATCGCTAGGAATCAAATAATCGGATACATAGCCCAAAATAGGTAATTACCTAAATTGCAAACAATACAAATCATTTGTTTCAAATTGTGACGCTTCTAAGCATTATTTAATTGAAGTGGCGTTTTTATTGGAATCTGGACTGTATAACGCAAATCTGTCAAAACGTGGAACCGCATGTCTGCTATATTACAAAAATATAGGGATTTATTTCATCGTGAAGTGGAAACTTATGGAAATTAAAATTTTGCATTATATTGAAAACTATTCCATTATATAGTAAATGAAGAATATTAATGTATATTGATGTTTCTTTCAATTTTTGAATGGTAGGTATATAATAGACATCATTTTTTTAATGAAAAATAACACTCAGGAAGCTGCCCGTTCAAGAATTATAACAACAAAATCATTTTCTTCTTCTGATAAAACAATATTTCACTCAGAAAAGATTCCACCCAAGAATTTTAATGGCTCACACAATAAACGGTAAAAATAATCGTATTCCTTTTAGATCCGAGTTCGTTTTATTTGAATTCGAGATTCTTCGTATAGTTGTAAAATTATTATGTTTGTATTTGTGAGTCTTCTATATTAAGATCAATTATAATACTTTCTTTAGAAAAATCATTAATACATTAGCATTAAATTAAAGATACACTATTCATGTGTCCTTGTATATTCGACAAATCTATAGTGCAGTTGGTAATTAGTAGGACTTCAGATCTAGAATATCTATTTAGTATTTAATAATCGAAAAAATTACTATCGCCGTATATATCTATACTAGTATAGATATCTTTTAACTCTTTAAAATCTATTCCATCTTTGTCGTTATTAGACCACACCAATTCTAAACACGAATTGTTTGTTTATATTCTAAAAGGCATATTTGGAGTGGAGAAATCAAATATTTCTTTCTAACATATCTAAATTATTATTGTGATGTTATTGTTGTCTCAAAATATTCAATACTCAACTTCTTGAAGCGTAAGGTATGATGATTTAGAAATAAGTTTTAGAAACATAAGAATGTCACGTCAGTCAAACAGCCTGAGGTCTTCCTGTCCCCAGAACTCGAGCTCCTTCTGGTAGATCTTCATGGCCCTCTCTTCGGTCACCTTCTCTTCTTCGGCCTGCATCTGCTTCACCACGCCGTTTCCGTCTATGATGCCGGTTATCAACTTAACCCACTTGTTGATCGTCTCTTAGGTCCTGAACTTCTCAACGGCCTTCCTGGCCTCCATTCCCTTCTCTAATCTGAAGGTCTGGTTCTACAGCAAACGTACTACCTCTCTCGCCATCGCGTCCGTGTCGCCTTTCGGGACCGCCGTGATGCCCTCCTGCCAGAGCTCGCAGAAGTCCAGCTCGAAGGCAACTGTCGGGACGCCGTAGGACTTGGACTCGACCAGCACCATCGGGAAACCCTCGATCGCGGAGGTCATCACCATCACGGAGGCGTTTCGGTAGTAGGCCTCGATGTCGGCCTGGAAGTCGACGAACTGGACGCTGTTCTGGATGCCCAGCTCCCGCGCGAGCTGCCTGCACTCCTCTTTGTAGTCCTCGAAACAGCTTCCAATTAGTTGGAGCACCGCGTTCGGTTCTTCTTCCAGCACCTTCTTCATCATCATAATAGCTGACTGGAGAACACTGAAATTGTTAAGTTCAAGTCTATTCTTATAAGTTTTGGAAAAGAAATAATACTGAATTTATCTAGCTATACGTTGAGAATAAATAAATATTTAATATTATTATTGACTTCAGATACATTTAATGTTGAGCATTTTAAGAATTAACGGTTTGATGTTTCTTGAAGCAATAGTTTAATAGATTCAAAATGATTATAATGTATTCATTTACTGGTTGGTATTTTGAGTGAAATAAGAAAGACAACAAAATTGGATTACTCAATAATTTTTTTTGGTTTTATCAATCAACTATTTCCGAAAGCAGCTAAGTTTACATAAGCGTTGAAAGGTCACTTAATTTAGAATTACTTAATTTAAAGCTGTTGTAATTGTTGACAATATACTTATGACGTTAAGAGATCCAAAGTATCATCTAATTTAAGAGATTTTCTATTACACTTTCACCCTTTTTTAATTTCTAAGTAATATTGTGTATATTTAGATGTAAAGTATTTGAACTGTGTTCGGAGCTTAATAGATTATAATATTTTTCTTTTAATCCATTATCAATAGAAATGACAATTATACTAACAGGATACTGTTAAAGTTTTTATAAAAATGTTGCATCTTAAATTGGTGTACAAGTTTAATTATTTAAAAAGATTAACGACAGCATATGAAGAGGTAGTTTGTTTAGCTCTTTAGATATGTTTAATTTTCTTTTGCATTTTTTGATCATCTAATTAAATATTTGTTGCATTGAAGTATTACCTGCCAGTTCAATACTTTTAATATAATCGGACTACAATTAATTTTAAAGTTGACCAAGTGTAATTTATTATCGATGTTTATTTCCAGACAACCCTAAAACTGACTTTTCTCCTGTATCAATGCATCCAAATCGATAAATGTCATAAAGTTCATCAGCACTTAAAATATTATCATATTATTGCATTTTGTTTATAATTTGAGTAATAATATTATTTTCTTAGTTCCAAATGTATGTCATGGATTTTGAAAACGAAAGGAATATTGATGTTTGAACTGTAAATTTTAATTAAGTTTCTTCTAGAGCTTGAATATGTCCGCAACCCATTTATGGGTGTGGAAATGTAATATATGCTATTATTTTAAGAGTTTATTATCATATCTAATTTTTGTAAAAGATTTTCAAGAATTTGTTTAGATATTCTGATTTAAACTAACTCTTATTTATTTATCTGATGAGCTATTCAGACTGTCAGTTTTTGATGTATTCTGAAGATAATTTACGATAATTCATAAAATAGAAAACCGTAGTAATTGACACGGTACTGTTGTATACTGTTCCTTATAGCTATTACTTATTACTATTGTTACATTCATTATAAAATTTACAAAAATAACTTTCTCATTCCATCATTTCTGCTCAATTGACTAAACTATATCACTTCAGTGCGTTGATCACGTCGTCGTCAATGTCGTCCAGTGAGTCCGTTTTAGCGACTTTCTTTTCTTTCATTCCGGAAATGAGTTCGTCGATTTCGTTTTGCATCTCGAATTTCTTTCTGATGAGTTCGTTCTACTCACTTTCCTTCAGATTCACGTCCGTTTGGAGTTTTAGTTCAATTGAAGCAACCGAGTTTTGGAGAATGTCAATTTTTTACAGCGGGGTTCTGGTGTCAACCAGTTTTTTGTTATAATTGTGTTTTTAATTTGGGAGGGAGTTCATCAGAGGCTGAGGAATGGAGCGCTTCAGGATTTTAACAATCGACTGAGACCTGAGCGGAATCACGGGCTTGGGGGACTACTACACGTGCTTTGTCGGATATTGCGGCTGATGGGGGTTATTTTGATGAATTGTGGATTACTACTGAGGTAATTGAGGCTGAGACGGATGCGGGTTGCTAATTTAACGCAACTGCTTCACAAAATTCTGGTCGGAGCGGGAAAGATCGGCAATGGCCTGCCTTTCGGCGTCTGTGAGCAAAGAAGGCGCATAACGCACTTTTTACAATAAATTGTCCTTGAAAGAAGTATCCGGAACCTAATACGCCTGCACAGGCTAAATTGGTTTTAACGGTGATACTTGCTTATTCAACTTTACTGATGACATTAAAAAGCTAGGACTATTTTGAACCGTTTGTATGTTGTGCGTTAACGGAATTTTAGAACTTTTGTTTAAATTTTCGGCTTAGTAATTTGATTTAGATATTATTTGAGGTGTGTTATGATAAAAATGTAAATGTGGCAAATTATAGTAAAAGTCTTTTATATGTATATAGATTTGTGAACTATATCTCACTCAAAACTAAACAACATCGTACAAATAGCGGTACAGCATAAAATAAAGAACGCATGCAATAATTAATCCAACGCATGCAGGGCTAGTCGTAAACTCCTAGACTGATCAATTCTTTATTGGTTGGCAACTCGAAATTTAGACTTCGCGTAATCGATATGGAGATGAGTTAAAAATTCTAACAGAAGGGATAACACTGTAACCAAAATAACCCAGCTACTAAACACATTGCAAGGGCATATATAGATGAGCTTGAACTATCTATTTAGTATCGTATTATTTTTCTGTTGTCATTTTATTGATGTATTAATATCCTCACTCAGCCTATCTTATATCCCACGTATGAATCTTATGAATTTATTGACATATTTTTAGTTACTCTTTCTTACAAAATAAATATAATAGTTTAAAAATACAGCAATATATGATTAAATAGTCAAACTCAGAATCATTAATTTACTTAGCATTCCACAAACGATTCCAGTGACAGTGCCATTCTGTGCTAGATGTTTATCTGCGTCTCCATTAATTCCGACGCTTAAAGTTATTTTTAAACAACGTTACATCTCAGATTTGTTAAACTGCCTGTTATTGCATGTATTTTAGCATATATTTAACTTTGGACCTGCTAAAAAATCAACTTAAACGGAATTATTTTAAGTATTTCTTCCAAATAGCACGGATACTTCATTTACTACTTCATAAACTGCGTGTAAAGAGTTGTTTGTTCCTCGTAAATATTGCCAAAGTGCTATTAAACTAAAGATTGACAAAATTACAGTCCAAATCCACCCAATTCAATGTATTAAAATGGATCGTGCTAATCTATTTCGATTTCGGCCTAAGCACCTGTTTAAAGGTCGGTTAAAAGTGTGCGTGTTTCATAGTACAAGCTCACCATAATCCTGTTTTACATATAACTGGTGTAATCCGCATTTGGTATAGTTGTAACAAGTCTCTTTTCCTTAGCTGAAACAAGTTCAGATACAATTATATCTCCTTCATCTTAGTACATAAATACTTGGCTATTCGATTAAAATACCCACATTTCCATTTTGTCCACAAGTTGTAACTAATTGTCTTTGAAAACATAATATTCACCCAAATTTTTTACATACAGATCATCATTTAGTGAAAAAATAGCATTGTAGTATGAGTTTGTATCGCCGAAATCAAAGTCTGGTATTTCGACAAGTAATTATAATTATTTGTCTTTTAAGTAATACACTTTGTCCTTTATTTGAATGTGAATTCTACCATTGCAAAGAACTGCTTGACTGAAGTATCCTTCAAAAATTATAGGAGCGTCACACTATTCGTCTTACAATCCGGAATATAACTCACAGTTGATTTCTGTTTTCTCCAGAATATTCAAATCTTTGTCAACCACAAATAGTGTGTTGTCTTCGATTGAAATATACAGATCAGCGTAATAAAATGGTTTAAATACGTGCATGAGTCGGTACTTCTCCAGTTTATTTTCACGTTCAATTTGTTTTTCAAAGGGCTTACCTTCATCGCACGTCCACTGTTAGAACATTTCAACACTTTATTAATATACTTGTTCTCCAAATAATTCGATTTATCTTTCTTTCTTGAGTTAAACTCCAAATGCACCCAGTTCAATTTAATCATCGATTTCTTCTTTAAGTTTCTCGTATGCTATTTGATCTAGTTTGATGATTTTTTGACTTACCAAATTAAAGATAAAGGCGCCATCTTGAGTGCTAAAAATTATTATGTTTTACAAATTAAAGAACTCTATCATCAATTCTTAATAAGTACATATTAACTATTTACCATTATTATCGTATTTGTATAATGTACAAACATTGTTTTAAAGTTGTGAATAACTTTGGTCAAAAGAATATGTTAAATTGCAGAACTAACGTAGATATATGGTACACGGTTGAAACTCAATCAGCTTAAAATGATTGTTAGTAAATATGTACACAGCGTCGTTTTTCTAACCATATAATTCACCATTTAAAACATAAATATTTTAAATATAATAACTATCTTGAAATATTTCTAAGGAACATTCTTTAAGGTAACATAAATAAGTTATTGTCTATACAATATACCTATTTTAATGAAATACTATTTTTCTTGGTCTATCACATGCGTGTGACTCAACTTTTTCTACAATTAAATTTTTATCAATCAAACAGCACTAATTATTAGATAACATAATATATTTGCTATTTCGTGGAACTATAAATTAATTAAATTCAAACTTAAGTTAAATTTACTGATCAATAGTATAAACTATCACTTCTGCATCATCAGACTAGTCAGAGTAGTCATAATTATATTCACTATACTCGCTTTCAGACATTTGTGAAGTGGCACCAAATAACTATTATATTATGTATTATTCTATAATATATAATATATTTCATAAGTAATAATAATTAGACTGATTGTGTGTTCAATTCAGTTAATTGAATACTTATATTTTTCTTGGATCTAGAGTTTTCAGTGCGAACATATTTATGTATTCAAATAATATAAATTGAGGCTGGAAAAAATCAATATTAATTCTCAGAGAATAATAATGTTATTATTATAATAACATGAGTCACTCAACAGCAACAATCCAACAATACATCTAAACGCAATATATAAATATATACTAGTTATTTTACTATAGCTAAGTAAAAATAATATATATTTTAATAATTTGTGTGCTGCCTTGCAGTGGCGCGCGCTAACGAAGAAGCCAAGCTGCATTACACCAGCTTGATCACTAATGCTCTGCATGAAGGCACCATCGCGACGAAGTAAGGTTAAAGAGACCGTCAAGCTACCGGAAGAAGGGCACCGCGAGCGCCGCCAGGCCTCGAGGGTGTGGGAGCAAGGCAAGAAGGCGAAGCCCAAGGCAACGCTGGATCGGACGGGCTCGGGGTAACCGTCGACAATTGAAGACTTGGAACATGAGCGAGTGAGAAAATAATATTTAGTTATTTTTGGTAAGAGAGGAATGTTGTTGGTTTCTTAACAAGAACTTGCTCGCGCTCTGGGCATGTTTATGAGTTTTTGTTATAAATATATAATATATTACGTTTAATGAGATGTTGACGCAAAATCCACTCCAATTCCTAATGATGAAAATGCACTTCACAAACTGAAACTTTATTAGTGAGATTTTTGTGCACAAAAAATTGAGTCACCAGGGTCATGACAGCAATGTATATCTGAATTTTAAAGCGATATTTATTATTCAAAAACGTGGAATAACCTTTGGATCAAAAGAATGTTACACCAATTAGGTTGATCTTTAACGATCGGTAAATATCTGGAACTAACTTACAAATTCTGCGCAGAAAAGTTACCAAATTATAAATTGAATTGATGCTATTAAAAGTTTAAGTAGAAAGACTTCTAATCATGAGTCTGGTTGAGCAACTTTTTTCTGAACTCACAGTAAGTGACAAGTTGTTAACTTTTAGTATCAGCTTTATCTTCTAAAAGAAATATTTTTGGAAACTTTAAATGTAAAATTTAGAAGAAAAAATTATTTTACACAAGCATAATCGTGTATTATTACAGAATTATCGAATTCAATTCATTCCCAAATTATTGAGATCACTCGTGTTGTCATTGTTTGCAATTTAGATTATAACTATGTTCACAAAACTGTAACAACCAAGGAATTAAGAGAGTTTATTTCAAAACTGCAGAGTTAATAATAGATGATTGTTACAAAAATTAATAAACATTTTTAATTTTAGTGATTTGATAGGATGATAAGTACGTAATCATTTTAGAAAGCTATAACTGTTCAGTACTTATATTCGTCCCACTTCACGTAATGGAATTGATTTAACAAATATCTTTTACATATTCTCAATTAACACATAGTATACTAGGTGAGGTATTGATTTTGGTCAAAATGATGATGCAGCGATTACCAAGCTAGTGGTATTGTACATAAACTATCTGTTGAGTGCTTCTGAGTGATTATTTCACTAAAATCACATATTTTGAAGTCTGTTTTTTAATTATCATTTCATTGGTGTGTTAAAATAATGTAAAATATTCATATAACAACAATTAAAGACTAATATATAATTTTGGTTTCATGTGAAATATTTGACATGAAATTCAGACAAAAATTATAACCACAAATAACCAGCCAAAATATTATCAAAACTTATATTTTATAATATTTAATCATAATTCTTAATATTTAGCTAGTATGTATTAATAAAAAATAATTCATTGAAATATAGCGGATATGTACGTTATTAATAAAATTCAGTATAAACATCTATTTAATTACATATTTTAATACATATTCTTTATTTATTCATTATATGATTCCTTCAATTATTGGTAAATAGCTCATTTTAGAGAAGTGGATTTGATATATTTGCATCCTATTTTACAATGTATAAAGCATATAATACTTTTCATTCCAAGAATGAATATGTATATCGTCAAATTACCTACATCGTAGATTACGTTGTGTTAATAGGAAGAAAAGCTAAATAAATCAAATTTTATTCCTAGATAATTAGAATTATGTTACCTGAAACATTTTAAATATAAATATAATGATTTTGTGCATAAGTTCAACATTATAGAGATTTAATAAATATTTAGAACATACAATTACTATGGTTCATTATTAATCTGCATATAATTTATAAATATATAATAAGAAAACTCAAAATTTATTTTGTCGTTTCTTATTTAACTAATTTATAAATTATTAGTATTGAATGGCTATTTCAATAGCTATCAGTGATCAACATATATAAATGTATTCTCTGTTGTAAAATATTGTTTATTGGTTGTCATGGTCTTATTAGAATAATTATTATTTTTCAAACTACTATATGTATAATATTTATAATTGTAATTTAAGTCTGCAAATATAGATTTTGCTTAATAATGATATTATAATTTAACAACTGTAGTATTATTAGAATCTTTGATTTATATGTGTTTAATATTTTACTTCATTAATTTATATTATAATTTTGTAGTGAACTAACGTTCAATATAAAAAGTTAATTTTCTTTATTATTAAATGCTGCAATTACCATTTATGGTCCTAATAAGATAACCACAAAATTTAAGTACTACTAACATTATTTGAAAAAGAGTGAATTTTACCTAAATTTATAAAATATTTTTGGATTAAATCGGTACTTAACCAATATAACCAATATAATTTTAACAAGATAAGGTACTGTGTGAGCCCCTCGATTTTTAAGGAGACACTCCTGGAGGGAGCCAAGCTACAGTTATGACTTCTAGACCTTGACGTATACTGATTTTATTTTAATTTATAACTTTTCACTCCAAATGTTGATGACTGTCGGACTGAAAATATCGACTTTGACAACCTATTAAATGCTTTTAATACAGGAATGTAAAATTAATTAAATTTCCACGTCACACTATGCTTGCTGATACTTTATCTCAGCTTAATTTTACAAATATACAAATATTGATTATTATAAGTATAGTTACACTTGTGTAGATTTTGATGCCATTTATAGCTATATTGTTGGAAACACACTTGGTTTAGCCGAAGAAAGACATTTTATATTTTCTTAATGCACCATAAAATCAAGTCCTACAGAATTTTCTTAAGAACTAGAGCAATATTGAGTCAGATGCCAATAAACTATTACAATAGCTTAACACACATGGCAAACACAGAAATAACGAAGAGTTTCGAAAACAATATATTTCACATTGAGAACTCGACAACAATAGTAAGTCTAAATTTTAACAACCAACGATTTTCAGTTAAAACTGATATCTCAGATTTAAGTTGTAAATAAGATATCAAAACAAAAAATATTGACCAAGTTCACTCTGCGCGCTTAGGAAGCCCAAAACCTAAAAGTTGAGTATATTTATAGTGTTTCAATAACCAACTTATTGTTAATATTTATAAACAATTAATAACGACTTAGTGTATGACTTACTAAAACTAACTCGACCTACTTGTTTAAGAATTGGAGCTTAAGAATTCCAATTTTTACAAAAAACGATAATCAATTTTTGAATTTATTTAGAGCAATATCAATGATATTATCGAAACCTCTGGCATTTAGACTAATACAACTATCAGTAATTAACAATATCTATGTCTTGGCCAGAGCAGGTTCGTAGACTACGAAACTCCTTAATTGCAACTTTATCAAAAACTCGCATATTTGCTAAACTTACTATAAACTATTGTCAATATAACTTAACTAGCTTACGAAGTTAATTATGTTCGTTAATCCAGATGTAGGCTTTTCACTAAGTACAGTAAAACAGACTAGCTCAACTTAATGAAAGTATCTACCAAACTTCAACATTTTGATAATTATTATTTATGTATTAACGATTAGTTAATATATTTTTATTATTAAAGCTTGACCATCTGTTCTTATTCAAAAGCATCTTCGCTAATAATTAACTTATCTTAAATCTGTGAAATGATGCGCGACTATGTTATTTATTTCTGGCAGTCCTAAGTTGCGCTATATTGAATATAGAAATCTCAGGTTCAGCTATGCTATTATACTAAAATTAGTTTATCATTTTGTTGTAAGTAGGCTCATAAGTAATTCTCTAATGTGTGATTGATTTGCAAATACTAGGTCTATGAATATCCCCAAATGGTAGATTTTTCGTAAAGCTGACACTTGAGATATACAAACGCCTTAAAATCATTTTTTATATTGCAAGCGTTATATCAATCAAATTAACTAGAAATGATACCACAGCTATACGCTTACTTAATATACTTAAAGCTCCGTTTTGGACTGTACAGATAATTTATTTAGGCATAAGTCTGGTTTGAGCTCATTTGAGAGATGGAAAGGTGAGATGGTAAATCACTATACGTCGGTATAAATGCAAATAAACGACAAATCGGCAATCACTGAGAATAGTACTTCGTGTTGAATCGTCAACACTACCGTCACTTATCTTGTTAACTTGATATGCAACAAAAAGTTGCTCAACCAGACATCAGAATATTAAGTATTACGTGAGTTATTAACAAAAATAGTGTTGAAAAATACAGTGAAAATAGGGTGATTTTTATATTTCTTCTACCAGCTATTACGGACCATTCGCTATGATATAAAGTAACAAGATATTAATACTATTTACCGTTTATGTTATAGAGAAGATGATCAAATAAATCTGTATTGAGATAAATTATGAAAGTGCAAAATATGAGAAAATAAAAGAGATGAAAAATTATATCAATTTTGGGGCCAACAGTACATTGGCTCCTGTTCGATATTTTCCCTCAATATAAGCATAGGTTGCTTTGTAAAACGCGAGCGATCTCTTGTGTTTCTTTGGGATCATTGGTTTAAAGAAAGGAAAGGAAATGTGATGATCAGAGAAAAAGGGTGACCAGTATAGACGTAATTTATGGTGTGATGTCTTCTTATATTAGTTATTTTACTATAGCTAAGTAAAAATATTATATATTATAATAAAAGTGTTAGATGAGGTATGATATTGAGATTAGTTTGAGGTAACGTTATGTGTAACTAAGTTTGGGTTTGTGGATTGTCATGATTTATGAGATGAGGATGGAATGATTAAATTGAGCCTTCTTAAAAGTAAGTTAGCGAATCAGCTGAAACTGGTCCGCTAACGACTCAGTGAGGGCCCTGCTGGGTCTTTACTGAGTGGGCATAAATGACGGGTTGAGCCCGTTTTGAAAGTGGAAACACTGGCGTGCGAGAGCCCATGTTTTGCTTTCGAAAGTCTCACAGTCGTTCGTTTGTGCCGTCTCGAGGAAGTGAGAGATATAACTTTATCATAACATGTATATATAGACGTAATTTTGTGTGATGTCTTCTTATTGTTTGACAAAATTATATATAGACGTAATATTTTATATACTATTTATATCCTGTAAATTTAAATATTTAATTTAAGTTTTAAGTTTATTGGTGATTAGATATTTCCAAATATATAAATAGATAATATAACTGGACCAGTTACAAGTTCGAGTCCAAAGTCAGGGATTGTAGTAATTATATATTGAATATATTAAATTTAGCATTTAATATTAAGATAAATATTTCACTTATAGTAAGTATCACGTACATGATTCAGAGTAGCTTGAAAAATTATGATATCTAATATTTAATATAATGTATATATGCATATATACTAATATATTTATGTAATACTTTATACCAATTAGTTCACTAAAGTTGAATAGTTACACATACTATAGTAAATTATTAAATTGTTATGACTAGTGCAGTGCTGGATGTAATATACTAATTATTGCCAGTACTTTCTACATTAATAGTTATATTTTCCAATATTATTACTTTAACCACTTCACAATATTTAAAATTTTGTATACTTATATTTATTATATTCTAACCTACTATGAACATATAAAATATAAAAATATTACGCAACTACATTAAATAGTTACTATATTATAACAAATAGTAGATTCAGTTTTATACTGGTTTTGTTTATATAATTATATATTATATACTTTTGATTGTTTAATTTGAGAAACAAATATGACATTTAATATCAAAAATGATATAAAATATATACAATAGTATTGTACAATATAAATATTATATTTAATTAAATTAGATACATTCATTATATGTCAAATATATTGATGAGGTTCAATCAAATTTTATGATATTGTACATTCTAAATAAACTAAATTCATACTTCTAATCACTAATTTATTACAATAGATACACAGATAGAATACTCATAAATTTTTATGTGTCGTTTAAAATTTCTCTTCCACTTCAAGTATATTTTTACATTTATATTAATATTTAGAGTAAATAATATGAAACTAGTAATGCCAGTATAATATAGTATTAATTCAGTGAATAATATTATAAACCTTCAGTATGGCTCAATAATTGATCGTTATTATAAAGTTATCTCAAATGAGCTATTTCAAAATATACTCATATTATATTTATTCTGATGTATTATTTAACAAGTATAACAAGATATAATAACATCACTACAAAATTAGAAGTTATGAATTAAAATTGAAAATCAGTTATAATTTCTTTCAACTATGAATTAAATAAAATATTGAAACAATATATTATTTGTATTGTTGGAATATTAAGTGATAGTAACCTGAATATTTGTACTCGCCGATATCATAAAGTTGGTTTGTCTAAATTGTATTTTTGTAATTTTGGCGAATTAATATTTTAGCAGGTATTTGATAGCCTTTTGTCCACAGTTTTGTACTACTTGTATTATTAATTTTGTATTGATTTAAGAACATTATATCTACTCGAAATCTCATCAGCTACTCGGACCAAAAACGATTAAGTTATTATTCTATGTCAATTGTAAAGTAATTATATTATGTTTGGTTCTGAAGTTATTTTAGCAGGCTAATAGTTTCGATTGATTAAATGACGTAGGCGGACATTTAGTGTTTTGTTAGTATATTTACTGAGTTTAATATTTTAATGGCGTTGTTTCATTAAATTTAGCGTTTTATCTGATCAGGGCTTTGTGGCTTTCACAGGCATTGCACACGTCATAGAATGAAGCAGAAACCAAAATCAGTCATTTCAGTGGTGTGGTTAAATACTAACTTTTGGGTTACTGAAGTGGTAATTTTAATTATTTTCAGTACAGAAATATCATGAGCGCAATGAAATGAAAACGGTTCAGATTTTCAAAATGCTTAGAAAAAATGAACAAATTATTTTCACTTCAATATGGGCGAGCCATCAGTGATTATGCGCTGAAACGCGCGGATTTAATTTAGGTTTGGCAGCATCGCTCACCATACTGTAAAAATGTTGCATATATGAAATAATATTTAATTTATTATGTTTAAATTCTTTTAAACATAGTTTTAAACAGCTCACATTTCGTTGTTTAAGAAGATCCAAAATATTTATTGCAGTAAACTTAAGAGTCAATAGATTTATTAACAATGTTGTTCAAATATATAAAACAAATTAAACAGTATTATAGCATAATCTCGTCATTTATGCTATTATGATAATAATCTAGTTTATTAAAATGGCTTTCATCTTTGTTTCCAATCTAAGTGATTCCGCTTCCTCATTTATGTAACAACATTAATGTATAGTTCTATATATGATTTAACATCTTTTTAATATCAAGTAACTATTTTACTAGTAGTAGAGTAGTATATTAAAAATTCGAATAAAATAATTAAAATTTAATCAAAATTTCACTTAAGATCTTCAACCATAATTTGAGAATCTTCCTAAATACTTTTATTTTCTTCTTCTTTTTGTTATTTCTTAATATCTTTGTATTATAATTTTAAGCGTATCAGCTCTATTACTAATGTGATTGATATGCAGGAAAATAATACAATTTACTAAGTTCTGTTTTAGTTCATTTCAAGTTACCCCCAATTAGTAACTTCAATATTTTCAATATAGCTACCTGTGCTTTTATATAGAAGTTAAAATTAAACATAATAACACTCTGACACAATATTTTTAATATTTGGTATGCTAGAATGCATATTAATACTAGTCATATTTATGTTATAATTATCAATATCTAACTTAAATGCTGGGAATACATCATTATTTACTGTATCATTCATAATTGCTAAAATGGCATGAACTGAAATATTGCCTTATATTTAACAATTATGTTGTTCAGCTCTATTTTAGATATCTACTCTAATATCTTGAAGTGATGTCCAAGTAACAGTTATGTTCTTCCAGCATGTTAGCCATATATTGTCAATTTTCTTTCTGGAATGAAATACAACATTATTTTGTGTGTCTGAAACGAATTGATCCCAATATATTATTAAATCTTGTAGTTTTTCAGTAGTTAAAATTTATTTAATTTATGAAGGAATTTCGGGATTGGAATAATATCCCATATATTTTACTGCGTCTTCTTATACTTGATAGATAACACTTGAAAAGGCATTCACTACTAAATTACTTGAAGGTGAAAATATACTCATAGAGCAAAAGAAATTTCCATTTTGATATTAATTTAAAAAATTAGCAATTGATATCTTTTCAGTCTAATTAATAATTCCAAATAACTGTATTTCAACAAGTTAAAAGAAAGCTACTGTACTAGAATATCCATTTGTTGTTAATTCTGTTCCAATAAGAAAAGTATGACCAGTAAGTTACACTGCTGTGCTAGACTATTCGATTTATATATCTATTGTTGCGTTTAAGGGATAACTCTAACCTGATTCTCTTAGATTGTTTGGGTCTGAAAAGCAAAAAGTTAAATGAGTTCCGTTATTTATATATGTATTTATCGTGTTAGTTGGAAGATACAAATATGACTGCACGTTCCCGTTCTTGTACGAAATATGAATGGTCGCATTTAACAAAGTGAACGGCGATATGTTCGGGCACTGACCGTTGAAGGCCGCGTAGTAGCAGGTCTCTAGCGGCTTGAAGATTACTTACGATTAGATTTCCTTGCCTGGCCTGTTTGGGTAGAAGCAGTTTGAGCGATTTTCCTCTTAAACGGTAACTTACCCGCACACAACGGTCGTGAAACGCGATGTAGACTCAACTTTAAGCATGATCTTGGATGATAGGTAGAAATCTTTTGTTTGACATATCGGGTCCAAGCATGGAATACAAACGAAATCAGTAATAGAGTAGTTGAAATCATACACAAATCCAACTGGCTAATACGGAGGGCTTACAGTGTCAAAGACGTCCATGTACATGGAAAGCATCACACTCTACGGGAACTTCTTGCAATCGTTGTTGTTCGCGGAGATCAGGTTTATGCACACGCTTTTGTTGAACGGAAATATTATTGCATTCGTATCCAGTGAGTAGCACTCTATAATTTCTTATTAATACTATGAAAAAGTAGTGTCTACCATTTAAACAAATATCAATATGTTCATTTGGGGTGGAATGTCAAACACAAACAGTTACGCATTTAGTATAATATCATTATTAAAGATATAAATTATCTATAATAATTCTTGTTTAATTCTGTATTGTTTGCTTTTTTGTCTATCTTTCAATTGGCAATTCATTTTATATTCAAGCAGCTACTATTCACATACCCTTCTATTCCAACCTCTATACATTTTACTCCACTCCTATAACAAAAGAATTAGTTTTGGATATAAAAGTCATTAATTGCAATTAAAGTAAAAATAGAATGAATTAAATTAAAATAGCTATGCCGCGCAATTATATTCCATTTTGGTATTAAAATAATAAATCAATTCGTTAAATATTAACTTTGTTAAAACAGTATAACAAATTTAATTACATAAACAGTATAAAACATTGGTAAAATATAGTAATAAATATAAATATAGTAATAAATATTTTAAAAATATAATTTCAATATATTTCATACGCAAAACTCATTTAGATATTATTTGAGGTGTGTTATGATAAAAATAAAAATGTAACAAATTATAGTAAAAGTCTTATATATGTATAGAAATGTGAACTATATCTCACTCAAAACTAAACAACATCGTACAAATAGCGGTACAGCATAAAATAAAGAACGCATGCAAGAATTAGTCCAAAGCATGCAGGGCTAGTCGTAAACTCCTAGACTGATCAATTCTTTATTGGTTGGCAACTCGAAATTTAGATTTCGCGTAATCGATATGGAGATGAGTTAAAAATTCTAACAGAAGGGATAACACTGTAATCGGAATAACCCAGCTACTAAACACATTGCAGCAATACGCCCACGTTGGAATGATAATTATTTAGAGAATCGAAACTACGAACGCATGAGTTACAGCACCTTTGCTAAAGTAGACATGTTTGTCGCGGAACTGAATTAGCCTTTAAGACAAGTCTGTCGCTAGATGTTTCACGAGAAGAAGTACAAACAAGATAATTACTTATTGCAATTGTCTATTAGTTAGAGCGATGTTAAATCCTAATGGGATTGAAACATTATTTAGTTTCACGTTATGCAGAACGTTCTGTTGTGTGATTGTGACATTTCGAAATACTTCGTCATCTGATGAATATTTGATATTGTTTATTCTTTTCAAAAACTTCTAGTTATCTATTTTATGTACAATCTAGGATTGCATTCGGGGATGGAATATTTGTTTGTATCAACTATAAATCATAAAAAGTACGGATTGTTGTAGAGACTGGTTTTGTAGTGTGTCCCAAATGAACGATTAAAGTTAAACGGACAGAAATAGGTACAATTAATACAAAAATTGGACTATATATATTACTTATGATATTTTCACTTCTATTGTTTGTCCCAGAGCTATTTAGAAAAAAGTTCAGAAGTATTTAAATGTGTTCAGAATAATTAGTGGTTTATGAACTAATAATTTGTATTTTTCACTTCTTTTGTATATATTATCTTCATATATTATATCTTCTAAGAACGCCAAGATATACTGGTCACATTTTTTCTCCGATCATCACATTTCTTTTCCTTTCTAAACCAATGACCACTAAGAAACTCTCTTAACAAATATCTGCGTTGTGTAGATGATAAATAGATAGTGTTATATTTTTTAAGTTTGTTGCTTTTTCATAAATATCAATGATTTATTTAATACTAGCAATATTAAAATCTTATTATGAAAGAAAATTCACCAATGCACTATATTGCGCATTTATTAAATCATTAATTATATTTCCACTCCAAACGATTATTCTCAGACTACTTTTGTTCCAGCCGAGCGTTAACATAAAAAACGAGAACAATCAAATCGACGCCAAAATCTACTCGGTCGCAATTATCTCAAAACGCATTAGTGACGGTGGAGTGGAACGGGTAACACAGTTATTAATTGATAAACTGTCTCAAAACAACATAACCGTTTATTTGATAACCGGTCAGCCAGAGGAGAACGAGTACAAAATCCCTGAAAACGTTCAGCGCATAGTTCTCCCGTTTGTCGAGCACGACCCAAAGAGAGACATTTGGGAGAAAACGTTCGAGTCAATTCACTTGCAAACGATTCAGCTCTACAAAATCATATTGCAGCTTAATATTCAACTGGTAGTCTGCCAAGAACACTGGGCATTCAGAAACTACTACACAATACAGTTTTTAACCGGAAACGGCGTTAAAGTCATCGGAATTGAGCATAACTTCATACTATTCCCGTTCTGCAACGAATATGAAGGACTATTTAAATACTCAAAGGTAGAATACCCGAAATTAGAAGCACTGCTATGCCTAAGCCGCGTAGACGTACAATTATGGAAGAAACTCGGAGTCAAAAATGCGATGTACATGCCGAACCCACTCACCTTCGACCTGGAGTAAATCCAAATGTCAAAGCTTGAAACTAAAAACATAATTCTAGTTGGAAGGTTCAACAGAAGGCACAAGCAATAGCACCTAGCAATTATGATGATGAAGAAGGTGCTGGAAAAAGAACCAGAGGCAGTGCTCCAACTAATTGGAAGCGGTTTCGAGGACTACAAAGAGGAGTGCAGGCAGCTCGCGCGGGAGCTGGGCATCCAGAACAGCGTCCAGTTCGTCGACTTCCAAGCAGACATCGAAGCCTACTACCGAAACGCATCCGTGATGGTGATGACCTCCGCGATCGAGGGCTTCCCGATGGTGCTGGTCGAGTCCAAGTCCTACGGCGTCCCGACAGTCGCCTTCGAGCTGGACTTCTGCGAGCTCTGGCAGGAGGGCATCACGGCGGTCCCGAAAGGCGACATGGACGCGATGGCGCTGGAGGTAGTACGTTTACTGTAAAATCAAACCTTCAGATTAGAGAAGGGAATGGAGGCCAGGAAGGCCGTGGAGAAGTTCAGGACCGAAGAGACGATCAACAAGTGGGTGAGACTCATAACCGGTATTATTGACGGAAACGGTGTGGTGAAGCAGATGCAGGCCGAAGAAGAGAAAGTGACCGAAGAGAGGGCCATGGAGATATACCAGAAGGAGCTCGAGTTCTGGGGACAGGAAGACCTCAGGCTGTTTGACTGATGTGTTATTCTTATGTTTCTAAAACTTATTCCTAAATCATCATACCTTACGCTTCAAGAAGTTGAGTATTGAATGTTTAGAGACAACGAATAATACAATAGTATAGATATAAACGGAGAAAATAACGAATTTGTTTATTACGAAATACTATATAGAACCACAGTATTACGAATAAAAAACTGCACCATAGATTTGTAGTAAATTAAAGGTAGATATAAAAATGTAACTTTAGAAAATTGCTAATGCATTCACGATTTTACTAATGAATGCTTCATAATAGATTTTTACATAATTGACTCATATTACAAACATCTCAGCTTAAAAATGTGGAAATTAATTCTATGAATGTTACAATAACTAATTTAGCAGAATTTGATTATAACAAAGGTCATACATTATAATGCAAACTTAACATTCTATCTATCTCAAGATTAATAATAAATTTGTTTGCAATTTGCGGTGAATGGACCTAAATACAGTTTATAGATTGTATGTTCATTGGAGAAGTTGATAATACTCGGTTAAAAGTAAGTAATGTTGAATTAAAGATAACAAAATAGAACAATACAAATAATTTGAGCTGTTGAACATAAATTATAAAAGTTATAATTGAAAATTTTACGAAATATGAAACTGTATATAATTATATACAAAAAGATCGAGTCAATAAATTACATTTTATCAAAATATACTAACTGAATACTACTTTTGAATACATGTACTTGAAACTTGAGAAAAGGACCAATATCACTTTAAATCAGTATAAAAACCATCCCTAATTGTATAATGAAAGCAACATCATACAAATATACATGTCTAATCTAATAGTGAGTCTAATAGTGACTTTACTCTTTCTTAAATATAATTTTACAATTTAAAAATAGTTTAAAATAGTTTAAAAATTAATATAAAAGTTAAAATACAACAATATATGATTAAATAGTCCAACTCAGAATCATTAATTTACTTTGCATTCCACAAACGATTCCAGTGACAGTGCCATTCTGTGCTAGATGTTTATCTGCGTCTCCATTAATTCCGACGCTTAAAGTTATTTTTAAACAACTTGACATCTCAGATTTGTTAAACTGCCTGTTATTGCCTGTATTTTAGCATATATTTAACTTTGGACCTGCTTAAGAATCAACTTAAATGGAATTATTTTAAGTATTTCTTCAAAATAACACGGATACTTCATTTACTACTTCATAAACTGCGTGTAAAGAGTTGTTTGTTCCTCGTAAATATTGCCAAAGTGCTATTAAACTAAAGATTGACTAAATTATAGTCCAAAACCACCCAATTCAATGTATTAAAGATTAGTATTGTGCTAATCAATTTCTATATCAATATTAGCTCCAGTTTTAAAGTCGGTTAAAATTGCAAATCCGTCGTAGATATTTATCATAATTCTGTTTTACATGTAATTCAGATTTAGTATAGATGTAAAATCTCTTTTTTCTTTTGGTAAAACAAGATCTACTATACAAGCTCCTTCAGATGCATATTCTTAGTACATAAATACTTAGCTGTAAAATACCCACATTTCTACTTTGTCCACAAGTTATAACTAATTGTCTTTGAAAACATAATATTCACCCAAATTTTTTACATACAGATCATCATTTAGTGAAAAAATAGCATTGTAGTATGAGTTTGTATCGCCGAAATCAAAGTCTGGTATTTCGACAAGTAATTATAATTATTTGTCTTTTAAGTAATACACTTTGTCCTTTATTTGAATGTGAATTCTACCATTGCAAAGAACTGCTTGACTGAAGTATCCTTCAAAAATTATAGGAGCGTCACACTATTCGTCCTACAATCCGGAATATAACTCACAGTTGATTTCTGTTTTCTCCAGAATATTCAAATCTTTGTCAACCACAAATAGTGTGTTGTCTTCGATTGAAATATACAGATCAGCGTAATAAAATGGTTTAAATACGTGCATGAGTCGGTACTTCTCCAGTTTACTTTCACGTTCAATTTGTTTTTCAAAGGGTTTACCTTCATCGCACGTCCACTGTTAGAACATTTCAACACTTTATTAATATACTTGTTCTCCAAATAATTCGATTTATGTTTCTTTCTTGAGTTAAACTCCAAATGCACCCAGTTCAATTTAATCATCGATTTCTTCTTTAAGTTTCTCGTAAATTATTTAATCTAGTTTGATGATTTTTTGACTTACCAAATTAAAGATAAAGGCGCCATCTTGAGTGCTAAAAATTATTATGTTTTACAAATCAATAATATCCCCATACTCCATCATCAATTCTTAGTAAGTGTAAATTAACTATTTCCCATTAGTATCGTGTTTGACTAATGCAAAGTTTTAAAGCTAAAAGTAACTTTGGTCAAAAGAATATGATAAATTGCAGAACTAATACAAATTCATAATCATAGTACTAGGTTGAAACCTAATCAGCTTAAAATGATTGTTAGTAAATATGTACACAGCGTCGTGTTTCTAAGCATACAATTCGCCATTTAATACAAAAATATTTTAAATATAATAACTATTTAGAAATTCTTCTAAGGAACAATCTTTAAGGTAACATAAATTACTTGATGTCTGTACAATATACCTATTTTAATAAAAAACTATCTTTCTAGGTCTACCACAGAGTAATTTAGCTTTTTCAACAATAAAATTTTTATCAATCAAACAGCATTAATACTCAGTTAATATAATATATTTGTTATTTCGTGGAACAATAAAAGTATTCACATTAATACATGTAAATTAAAGTTAAATTTACTGGCCAACGGTATATAATATTGCTTATGGATTATTCAAACTACCATAGTCATTACTGTATTCACTTTACTCGCTTTCAGACATTTGTGAAGTGGCACCAAATAACTATTATATTATGTATTATTCTATAATATATAATATATTTCATTATAAGTAATAATTTTTTGACTGATTGTGTGTTCAATTCAGTTAATTGAATACTTATATTTATCTTGGATCTAGAGTTTTCAGTGCGAACATATTTATGTATTCAAATAATATAAATTGAGGCTGGAAAAAATCAATATTAATTCTCAGAGAATAATAATGTTATTATTATAATAACATGAGTCACTCAATTCAGTTAATTGAATACTAATATTTATCTTTTAGTTGAGTTAGTCTAATATCTAATATCTAATAATTAGATATAAAATATTGAGATTTTTTTCATTTATTATCATTCAGTGTGATGAATACTATAAACTCATAATTTATAAATAAATAAAATGACTCACTTAACTGTAACCTTATCATCAGTACTAAGGCTCAATTTAATCATTCCATCTTCATCATATACTTTATTACACCGATATATATTTTACATTTATAAGTATATTTAATCGAATTAGAAGTTATGTCAATTTTAAGTGATATATGTTGTTGCTGGTTATATATAGTATAAAATATAATTTATACAAATTACACTCCAAACCGTCCAGTGTCATATTACAATATAAAGAAGTGAGCAAATACTTCCAAATAGTATATGAGTAGAAAATATTGTTATTTATGATATTAAAAGCAAATTTTGTAGATTTTTCAACACAAAGAGCTTAATTTTATTAAAAGGTGGTTCAATAACTCAATTACCGGATACGAGTAAGCTCTGTCTTATAAACTCAACTTTAAGCGCATCTAATTATAATTATATTAAATATTTATCTATTCTCAACATATAGCTAGTTAAATTCGGTATTCTTTCTTTCCCAAAACTTATAGGAATTGATTTGAACTATTTCTCGTTTAATAAAGAACAAAATATAATCAGAACTGCAATTATAGAATACATCCGCTTCGAAGAAAAGGAGCACGAACGCACTTAAGCAACGCATTCACCGATTCGGTACGAAGAATCTCGAACGCAAATAAAATAAACTCGGATCTAAAAGAAATACGATTATTTTTACCATTTATTGTGTGAGCCGTTAAAATTCTGGAGAGATATCATTTCTGAGTATCATTTGAGTGAACAAAAAATATCAAAAATATGTTATTTTTCATTAAAATAATGATTTCTATTAATTTGATGTACAAACGATAAATCAAAATTTAGCAAGACCAAGAAGAAACTGATTAAAGAGTTATGATATTGGTCCCCGCTCTAAACCTAGAAGCACTACGCGTTGCCGCAAATACGCCAGTTCTGAGATAGTTACAAAGATTACTTCCGAGGTCAATAATGTAAGTTCGAGTGCCGAACTAACTTATGTTAACTAAAACCAACCAAAAGTCGATTAAAATTCCAAATATAAGATAACCAACGATCAAAATGATTATAAATTTAATCATTATTCAATTGTCTTCGATTGATAACCATGTAGATATTGAATTTGGAGTGGTTATTTAATTTTCAGTTGTTTATAAGTCTATAGTATACATATAGCTTCAAAATTATAAATAATTAATCGTCTTTTAATCGTTGACTTAATCGAAATTAACGATTGAAATGACAAGAACCCGATCAGATCGGAGACGGTTGGTTTTAGTGTTAAATGAGGAGGCTATTCAGAGTGACAGCCCTAGAAGATGAGGTATGATTCATTTGTTTTTGATTTTGGGGATACCAATTCTTAACCGCTAATGATGCTGCACTGATATCAAGAAATTGTAGGTGCACTATTTTTAATTTATTTTTGCACGAATATACTACTGGGAGGTTCAAACCATGGGCGATTCGAAGCATTTTACGTTTGTCTTTTTCATCATTTGTGGAATGGAGCATTTTATCTTAAAATCGAAAGTGATTACTATGTATATATATATATATATATATATATAGATTAATATATTAACACTCCACTAATCATAATTCAAAATGCAGTACGAAATCTAGCGAATGCATTTGCTTAAAGTCTATGCAATATATTGAATGGCATTTTAAATTAATTTAAACATACGGCCTTGAATACTACTTAGATCTAACTTTAATTCAACATGAAACTCAAATGTACATGTACTTTAATTCAACATGTACAAATCTACTTGTTATATGATATGTTAACATTTTTCTTAACTGAATTCAACATGGTTGAATTAATTTAATCTCATATTCTCAGTGTTGTTCAAGGTAACTTCAAATATTTATAATCATATTATTTGAGTTTATGTCGATAGTTGCATCACGGAAATCTAGAATCTATGAATTATCAGAGATTTTAGAACTATAAATCTTTCCATTTATCATGTTTTGGGTTAGATTCCGTAATTCAAAATTTTGATTTGGTTAATATTATTATTAAATTTGTGTTAAATTGCTCGATGACAATTGAAAATATAAATTCGGACGAATACGCGATATTTTTGTTGAAATTAAATAGATGTTTAAACAATTTTAAAAATGTCTGGATGTGGAATAGTAATTTGGAATAGTCATTTCGTGCGCCCATAAAAATATGTGATGAAAATCATAATATATCAATTTAAAAAATAACTGAATGCAGTATAGTCATATGACATGTCTTTTTACCTTTAGCGGTTTAGTTGAAATTCCTTTTACATTAGAATATTCTTTATTCATTTATTGTGGCGGGAATTATTGTTTATGCATCAATATCTAATATTTACAATTATATTTACATTTTCACACCTTTCAATTCAAATGTAAATTCATATATAAGACAGGAATTACTACTCCTCCTTCATAATAGATGATGAACTATCCGATAAAGACTATGTTTAAAAAACTAACGAGTCGTTCAGCGAAATACTAAAAAATAATTCATTAACTAAAAAGCAAAAAATTAATAACTCATTCGATGCTCAATAACTTTATAAGCAAGCCAATAACATTAACAAAAACGAATCAGAGTCTTTAGCTAATTCTACATATAATACTTAATTATACTAAGAGTAAATTGATAAACTTAATTCTAAAATAGTTGATCGTGATAAGAAAATATTCAAATAAGACGCTGACATCAAAGCCCTAAACGAAAAAGCAGAGCACAAACAGCTTATCAAAGACATTGAAATCAAAGCTCAAAACGAACAAGCAACAACAAATGCAGAGCACAAACAACTTATCTATGAAAATAATATTTCTAAACAAAAACTTACTTATGACATTGAAATCAAAGTAATATCACTCAGTCGATGTGTTTCAAAATTCATATGCAAATAATAGACTTTTGATTAAAATTTAAACATTATGGATCTTGACGATCCACTTCAGTCATGAATTATATAAAATAATTGTTTCGTAAAAAGCATTATCTAATGGTTGGAAGCCCATGTTGTGGAATTTCTTCTATAATTCGTATTCTTGCCCCAAAATATACAGAACCAATTCCAATAATGGGGTTTAACTATAATAGAGTATAAGTAAATCTATTTTTGAATTTGACTTGCTTTTCGATATCAGGCTTTAAGTTATGGCCACTACTTCGTCATTTCTTTTAAGAGATAACCGGTATTATTTTTGTTATTGACTCTAGCGATTTCGACTCAATCTTCATAAAGTAATGTTTAACCAGGTTATTTAAGGAAGAGTTGCTTGGAAGTTAAAAAGTTTTATTTTTACTCAATAAAATGGATTTAGAAACATCTAAACCCATGGAATAAATTATAGATGAACTAAATATTGAAAGTCTCAATCGAGAATATTAAATTGTCTAAATAAATGCGCTCACTGGATAAGGTGTAAAAGAAGGATTGAAATATTTAGATTGACATCAACCGATTATGTCAATTGTGAGATACAATACTGAATAATATTTAAACAAATACAATATTATATGGTGTGATAATATTAAATATTTGTAACAATAATATTTATTATGTAAATTAATTATTCCGCACCTTCCAAAATGCAAAATCCAGACGTACTGTGGTCGCCAAGCCAACTTTGATTTCAAAAAATACTAACTATTTCAAAACTATTTTTTGTATTAATTTTAACTATATATTAACTCAATGTTTAGTAGCGTCTCCTTTCTATTTTATTACTTCTTCTAACCTTTTGGGCATAGAGTCAATCAAATGATTGATGATATCTAACGAGATTTACTCCAACGCCCTCTTTACTTCTTCATTTAATAAGTCATATGTGGTACATTCTTCAGGGGAAATGTTTGACTTCAGTGGATTCCAGCAGTGAAAAAGTGGATTTAAGTCTGGACTCATTACTGGAAAGCGATAGAGCTCAATGTTGTTAGCAGTATAAAAGTTTTTCATATACTTACTAAAATGTGTCGGGGCGTTATCTTGTTGCAACTTCAAGTTATGCTATTAAGTGATGGAAGTGTAACTTGTCTGAGAACTTAAGAATTGACAATTGAATTCATGGTCGTACCGCACGGCATAAACCATAATGGACCCTTATATCTATAGCTAATCGTACTATAGATCATGCACGAAAACAGTCCATATTTTACACTTCGAGAAAATACTTCGGATTCCACTCGTCTTTAGGTGTTCTGAGCACTCTACTCGCTCGATTTGCATAGCATTTTGAGCGATACTCATCGGTATACTAAAAAGTTCTCCAATATTCAATTGGTTGTTTCAGGTTCATTCGAGCAAAGTTCAAACTTTCCAATTTATGCTTTTCGGTAAGTTTTGGCTTTATCTTAGCAACATAGAAGCTTAAACTGAATTTGGCCAGGAGACGAGATACCGTTGTTAGAGACATGGAAATTCCACGAAGGGCTTAGTATTTTTCAGCTATGATTCGTCGAGTTTCGAATCTATGGCTCTGGCGATATTTAACAACGCGAAAATCTCAGCTTAGTCAAATTTTCTGACACTATTATCGGCATGAGAAGCTTCTAGCTTGCCTGTAACTTCAAAGTGCTTAAAAATGGAATAAACAGTTTGGAGACTACATTGAAGGCAACAAGCAATGTATTTCTTGGTTGCAACAGTTTGTGATTCTGTTTCTCACATTCTCATCATTATGCGACGCTCTTGTATTGTGATCCGTCGGCTTCGTGTGTGCTTCGTCATTTGAAGGATGAAGTGAAAAAGAAATGAACCGCAGAATTAATTGAATATGTTATAATTAGCATAAATACAGTGATTTAATTTTCAAGCGCAATTATTACATAAACATTTGTTAAAATCAAAGTTGGCTCGGACACCACAGTATAATATTAATTGCATGTTCAATAATAATAAATATCTGACTTATAGCGTTAAGCATCGTAATTATAACGTTTAACAGCTGCGATTCGTTCCATGTATTCAGAATTTTATTCATAAAATCCTGTAGAAGACGAACCAGCTTTGATTACTTTAGATAAGCTTCGTTCATAGCTTAGAATACTTATACAAACAAAAAAGTCTGGCGAAACTATTATGCGCGCAGGACTTAATTCTGCAGATGATGATTGTGTGCGCAAACTTGACGACAAAGTTCTTGAAAATAGAAAATTAGTTTAAGACATTTTAAAATTATAGCAAAAGCTAGAGGAATAAAATGAACGGTTGCGTGTTATTGATAAATGCCATGACGAAGAGATTTAACGTATAAAAATATAGAATAAATAAATGCGTGAAGAAAATGCAAAAATGAAAGAGTTAGAAACGTAGCTTAAAGATGCGGTTGTGGAAAGAGATCGTTTAATCAAAAATAGAGACACAAGACTTGGGCGCATAGCAGAATTAGAAACAAAACTCCAACAAAAGGACATTGATAACTAGAATGCAATCCATCAGGCGTAAACCTCTAATGTCAAGCAAATCAACGAGCTTTTAGAGGAACAGAAAATACATTTAAAGTAAATTCAGGAAGCAGCTGATAAAGATGTGCAGATTAAAGAATTAAAAATGCAATTGAGGAGCGTTAAGGAAAATCTCAATGTGAGACACCTCGAATCAGCGCAGCAGCAGGTTATTGAGCTGAATAAGAAATTATAGCTCAAAAACGCTGAGAACACCGAGATCAATTAGGTTATGAACGAGATGATGCTGAAATTCCAGCGCATGGAGCTTGATTACAATCACAGAGAAGCGCAGTTCTAGCAGTTAGCGAAGGAAAACGAGGATTTAACCACCAAAAAGAGGGCGAACGTGAACCAGAGTTAGAAAGTCTTAACGAAAGAGGAGAAGGAGAAAATAACGCAGCACTACTCGGCGCTCACCTACGAGGAGAAGTTGAAGGACAAGGACAAGGAAATTGACGAGCTTGCAAGCAGAGTGCGCAGACTCCTCGCCCTCCAGCACAAGGCCAACCTAGCTCAGAAATCGTTCCAAGATGAGAAGCAGATCTTAGAGAAGCAGATTCAAGCTCAACGTGAGGAGATATCTCAGCTGCGTAAGCTCCAGGTTGGAAAGGCCCTCCCCGAAATCGCCCAGAAAGAAGTGAAAACGGTCACTGTGAACGAGGACCTGATGAGGGATTTGCAGAACATGAAGGCGTTCGGGGTGACCGCGAACTCCGTTTTCAACTCGAAGACAACGGGAAGAATTCAGAAGTCAAGGCCTTTGACCGGTCAAAAAGTCTTCGAGCTTGACGAGGTACCGGACACGCTCAGACCAGCAACGGGAAAGAAAATGGACCAAGGAAAAGGGTACGGATTCGGAGCCGGATAAATGCTAGGAGGGCTCGACGTAGAGTACAAATTCGGAGTCAAATGAAGCAATTTATTTTTAGTTTTATTTCATAATTGTACTTACACCGCAATTATAGTAAAATTGGGATATCCAGTTGTAGTGTACATAAAAAGTCGATTTGCTTGTGATTGGGAATACAATTTCAATAATTAGTCATATATACTAAAATTACAGTAATTTATTCTGATACCACTCCGAATTTATGAGTATAACAATATATATAGCTGTGAGTGTAGTTGCATGCTCAATAACAATATCGACTCTATATTATGGTATTAAAAATAAGTCATGTTGCAATAAATCAAATGCATAAGAAATAAAAAACAATAAAAAAGACAAAAGCAAAAAATAAATAATACAAGCATAGGATTTATTAACGGTTTAAAATGGTCCAAGTGGTGACATTTGATTAATAATAATGTAATATAATTTTAATATACACATTTATCTATTCTTTGATTTTTCTTATAAAATTAAAGAAACGTCTCACATTTACTCGCCTTTCTTAAACAAGCTACTTTTCTTCAATGGCTTTTACGGTTTCATTTTAGTGTGTCCTTCATTTGTACTACTAGTGGACATTTCTAAACTTAATGCTGGTTCGCTCATTGACATTCTATCTGGTCTTTATGGTTTTTCTTTTTTATTCATTTCCGGTTCTAAGGTAGATATTTAAGGTGATTAATGATTTCTACTCTCAATAAAAGACCATCTGGCTTCATTTTTTATTGTAAACTGTGGTTCAATTTGTTTTAAAGCTATTTATTTAAAATCGTCATCATTTATGAAAGTATCAGTATGCGCATCAAAATTGAAGGATGGTGATGTAAATGGACTGATTTTCGTGAACACTGATGGATATGATTAGAGAGCTGCAGAAGATTTGTTTAATGGTAGTGGTGGTTAAGGTCTATCTTTAACTTTAGAATCTTTGCTTATAAAAACTGATTGAGCATCAAGGAATGAATTCCTTCTTTAAGTATCTACCTCTTGGTTATTAATAGTTGATTCTTATGTTATACCTAATATATTGCATTCTGTAACACTGGTATATTGTTATAATTCAGATGTTTTAAGTTCTGGTGTTTTTTAGACTTATGGTTATTATGGTTTTGTTCTTGTTTATGGTTTTTTGTGAAGTGGTTCAACAGGTTAAAACAATATTTTTTGCTATTATTTTTATTCTTCCATTTTTTATTTTATTTACATAATTTTGTTCCAAACATTAGATTTCTTCTCCTTTTCTATTTTTTAGAATGAAGTTTCTAAAGGCATATCATTGGATAATTCTAAACTAGGACCTGATTTAATATTTACAGTTGATGATTCTCGCCTGATTCCCTGATTAAATTCTATTTTCGTCACAATATCATCCAATGTTTAACGAATAATTTGCTAATTTGTTATAAGTTATTTTAAATATTCCATTTCGCTTTCGGTTGGAGCGTGGAGTCCAACTACCTAACAGATCATTTCAGCAACATCAGGTACGGTTTACTAATCAAAAAGCAAATCATTAAGAACATCAATTAAATCTCCAATAATATTAAATTTCATAAATTATGTAAAACTTATATCATATGATTCAAATGCGTTAATATAATTGTCTAAAAAGCATTTTTCATAGTTCAATGGTATATTCGTTAGAGGCTAAGAAGCAATAATTGATAAATTTTTAAGTTATAGCGCGTCGCAAGATAAATTTTATAAATTGAAATTTGTCTCTGGTTTATTTTTGTAGAATACAGGCCCCTCTTGAATATTTTAAAGTTAGTTCTTTGTAAACAATTCGTAATATAACTATAATAGCATTTTAGAATTAAGTTTATTAACAGTGTCGTATTTTTATTAGTATTAAAGTGGTGAAACATACCCATAATTCATGACTTATTGTAATATTTTCTTATTGCCAACTTAAACTTCTTTAAATTCTTTCCCATACTACAAAATACAATTTTAGTGGAAAACTCTTTAGCTATCTCTTCCAGAAATTATTAACTATTCTTCTTTGTCAGCGCCAGATAAATCAAATGGTAGTAACGAAAATGTATTTTATGATTCGGGTAATTCATCATAAAATATAATAATATGTAAAATATTTTTGGATAATTACATTTCCTTCATTAATTTCCCAGTTGTTTAATCTATATGTATTAATTTAAACTTTTTCAAAACTATTCCATATTTTTGAGCTAATTGTAATTAGTTTCTTGTAATTTATTAAGCAAAATCAGATTGAACATTATTTTATATGTCAACAACTGATTGAATAATAAGTCCAGTGGATGCGTTTAACAACTCTTTAGATACAAAATTTAACCTACCAAATTTTTGATTTTTGATTTCGGTTTTGTCATAAATATATTAGCAAGGTATTTATCCAAACTAGTTAATTAAAACTTCTTTTTTACTAGTTATACCATTATACATTATCATTACATTAGAATTGTTACTATTTTTTATTTGATTTACTCTTTTAACCCATGTATCAACCATATGCATACTAAAAACAGATTTTCCATCTCTTTTTATCTTATGTTATCTTGACAGATCAAATTCTCTATAAGAATCCACACCAATTGAATTTCTGTATGTTATTTAAATATTGCTGAAAAGTGTTAAAAATCCATTATAAGTTGACTTTTAACTATTAAAATGGCTTAACATTTCTTATATTTTTTATTCAAAGCATAATCGTATTTATCTATCAAGTTCTTTTGAAGTTGTTTTTCTAGCCGAATACTAACTTTAATGTGTTGCTGCAAGTATAATCGTTGATTGATATAACAATCTAGTTACGCCAGAAATATTCACAAGTATTTGAATTGTTATAGGATATGGATTGATAATAAATTCTTAGTCTTATCCCAATTTATCTTGAACTTCTTTTATTTTTTAATGTAATTCGTTAACATCTGCATTTTTACTTTCGATGGTTGAATTAGAAATGGCCAATTTAATTTCATCACTTGTGATTGTATGCACCTTTTTAGAGTGCGCAACAAGTTCGTACCAATATTCTAATTTGCTATTTGGTTACTATATTGATTCTTCTAATAAATCATCGAATTCATTAACCAGTAAGTCTTTTTCTTATAAAAGAACTCCTTATATAGGCGAATCTTATCCCATTGAAAAGTCTTCTAAAGTACTAAATTACTAATCGAAATTGAAAGTTAATAATGATGTATTAATTTGAGTGTGCCCTTATCCAAATTTTTATATTTGATCAAATGTAGGCAATACACCTGCATTTTCTAATGCTATCTGTAATGGTTGAACAATCTATTTTTTGTCTCTACATATTTCCCTAATTACATACCAATCAGGGGATTACTATGATAATTATCCAAAAATATGTTAACTAAACCCGATTCTTGGGAATAACGCTTATATAGTATTATCATATAGTTCTAAATTATCCAATTTATGAAGTAAATCTTTCCTGCATACAAGTATTTCTTTGATTTATTGCATTATAATGATAGAGTTAGAAACAAATGTTTGATTTACGTTGATATCCTTAGAAAATTGTGATACATTTATATTATGCATAATAGCTTTAACCTAAGATTCTAGCCTAATATTTGACTGTTTATATAGTGAAATATTGTTAGCAGAGTAGAGTAATGAGTGTTGTAGTAGAATGAGAAGGGGTTCACTAAACTCAATTGGGTTAATAATATTTAATATGTTTATTGCAAGTTCTTATAATGAAATTTTATAAAGTTAATAATCATGTGTGAATTTATTACTAGTTTAAGGCAATTAACTGATTATTTCTTTACTAATTACATTTATTACTCCTGAAACAATTTTATCAAACCATTTTCTGTTAACCATCTAATATTTTTTAAGCCCCTAAACTAATTATTTACGCCCCATATCATCTAGTATACTATTAAACAATACTATTTCTTATGGACTCAAATTATTTAACACAGTTTGACCACCCATTTTTTCTGCTACAAGATCTGTCAAATCTGATGTTTTCCCACATATCTTTAAAGCTTTTCCTAATTTAACTTCAAATTCATTTAGGAGTACTTTTTTGATATAAGTTTGATCAAAATTTGAAATGGACCATTCAATTGCATATCGGAAGAAATTTAAACCAAGACACTGTCCATTAAATTATTCTAAGTACTTAGCTACATATTCAACACTTAAAACATCTATTGCTTTAAATGGACCGTCAATATCTGGAACTTCTCCAAAAGCAGCTTTTGCAATAAATTAAGCTGGGTATGATAATCTAGTTGTACGACATTTTGATAGTTTATCACTTGCAAATGGATCTTATTATGATACGCCAACAATTACAGCATAGTTTAATTAATTATCACGAACAAGATATAACCACAATGGTGCATTGCATCGTTTAAAGTCCAAATCACCATATGTTTTTTGCCTTACTCTTAAATGTTAGCCTATTCTAGAAGCTGAATTTTATACTTGATGCATTAGACGTGGAACACCCAATATATGTGATTCAGCTTGTTCAGTAGTGGCGTTTGGATCAAATAAATTATCAAAAAATGGTAAAAAATTTTGTGGTGCTTTAGGTTGATTTAAATCTTATTATATTTGACAATGTGCAAGTAACTAAACATTTTGTAATAACCATTCCATATCAGAATCTCTTTCCTTATTTAGACAAGAATTTATTTATTGTGTTATATTTGTGCATCTTAAAAACAAATTTCCTGATGATTCTGTAACAAATTGCTAATAATTTTAATCTTAAGCCGTTTAAACTGCATTATGAACCGCTGCAAATATCTTAAAGAAATGCGACGCGTAATGCTAATTAAACTTAAATTTATCTTCATTTTTAAGTGGGAATTGATAGATATTTCTCATAGTTTCATCTATGTTTGGACATGATAAACATTACTATATTTTTTGGTTTATCTGAATATTTGAGAATGAATGAAGGGCTTTCTATTACTGTTCTGCTAATGGCGAATCTGCTAAATTTTGTATAACTTAAGGTATTATAACTAAGCCACCACAAGTATTTAAGTATTTTACTAGTTAATCAGTTTTAGTTATAAGTTGTCCCGGCGAGAATGCATTGGCGGGTAAAACAGTAAGAACTTATCCGATGGTGAATGAAAATTATATTGTTTCCGAGGATATATTTTACTCAATTGTATAGAACTAGTGCATTTCATCTAAATTGAGGTCTTTAATAACCGAATTAAATAAAACTACATCATCAATATCATCTTTTAACTTGAATGTTAGGAATTAGAAAGGTGATGAGTGACTTGGTGCGTAGAATATTGATATGATTTAGTCCGTCATATTTGTGAGGTGGTTATACATGTTTAAAAAGGTATCACAGATATTATTTATTATCAATAGGTAAATTTTATTATAAGACAAAGAAAATTATTGCGGTAACATACATTATTTTAAGTGGGTTATAAGATAAGACTTGTAGCTCATGTATCAAGCATATACTTAGCCGCATGATAAAATAACACAAGACATCTTAGATTACTCCAAATTGCATATTATATATGATTGATTGAATTTTGCAATTGTATATTTACGTTATAATTCTGATTATTAGTTTATCTTATAATAGTTATAATATCTTTGTTATTAAAATTAATTCATAATTTAAACCGATTTTTAATGTATTATTGATTTTGTTGATAGAGTTACAAATAAGTGAGTTTATTGTAGTCAATCGTATTATCTTAACATCATATCTCACAAAACAGAAGAAAGTTGATCAGCGCAATCTCTCCATTATAAGTCGCAGTGTCCTCTCCCTGTGCAAACGATCACCTTTTGCCCAATTTCTTCTCCGAGTTAAATCGATTCGCTCAGCGGGGTGATCTCGTCAGCGCCCCCGTGCGCGATAATCACTTTCTTTACTAATTTGAACTTTTAAACAATTATTTCTTCTAGGTACTTCCGCTCCTCAAAACTGTCTCGTTTTATTTCGTAAGTTGCGTTCGCCAGTTGTTTGGTCACCGTTTACCCGTTTTAAATCATTTCAAGTTCATCCTTCGAATACCTGTTAAGAGGTTAAACGGTTAAATTAATTCGGCCACAAATGGAAACGACGGTGTCTTGTTTTGAAGCGGATAGTACTGCGACTGTTGCTCCCTTAGAGTGGCCGACCAAACAAAATGAAGCGAAATTATAGATTTTTTGCAAATAATCTTTCAAGAATACAACTATGTCGGCTTGAGGCTGGTAGCGGATATCAACGGTTCCAGGAGAGCGACCGTGCCCAGGGAAATCAAAACGAATCGTTGACTTTTACGAATTCTATGCTATATCAGCGAAAAATATTGCATCCAGGGAACCGCCAATACCATGAATCATTATCACGGCTTCTTCTGATTTTCTATCCGTAAATTTACAGAATATACTCTTCTAATTAATTGGAATCAGTTAATCAACTTCCATGTGAAGTGAAAACATTTAATATTATATAATTTTATATAATAATCTTAAATTTACTCAAATATTGATACAGATTGAAATTTTTGATTAGTTCACTATAGATTAGTTTAGTTTAAATATTCAACTAATGTAAAAACTAACTTTCTACAAAAAAGATCTAAAATGTCTCTTAAAAATCATAGTAAAAAACTAATTAAACCGCTACACACATACGTAATATTATTAATATTACGTATATATGTTCACATTGCATACCATAGAATAAAGTAAAATAGTTACTTGATATTAAAAAAGATGTTAAATCACACATAGTAAATACATTAAAGCTGTTACATAAATGAGGAAGCAGAATCACTTAGATTGGAAAAAAGATGAAAACCATTTTAATTAACTGGAATATTATCAACCACAAGAATTATTAAAATATATATTATTTTTACTTAGCTATAGTAAAATAACTAGTATATACCTATTTATTGCGTTTAGATGTATTGTTGGATTGTTGCTGTTGAGTGAGTCATGTTATTTTTTAAAAAAGATTAGTTCACTATAGATCGCTAATAGTTTACTTTACAAGATCGCTAATGTTATTCAACTATTGAAAGAGCGATACTACGTTTTTCATAAACTGTTGTTAATCAGAAATTAATTTTAACATTGAGGAACTGCTTTTATTTAGCATTTCACTATTCACAAATTAAAATACTTTGTACGCTTAATGCACCTTCCTAATTGACTATATTCCAATAGCAATAATATTCATCTTATTTGCATTCTGTAGCTCTTCCTAACTTGGTATTTACTATTCCCCTAAAAATTATGTGAGCGAACTAGAAAGCATATTCGCTTCTGTAAGCGTAATTTTGTTATTTGCAAGCTTAAGTAGTGTATTTTCATTATATTAACTCACAGGATATAATTTAATTATATTATTGTTATCTAAGTATAATTATTCCAAATTATTTAATGGCCTCAATGCTGAAATTTCGTGTAATCCACAAAAAGACAAATATAGTGTGGTTAACTAAATTAAATACTGTAATGGGGTTATATCAATTTAATTATTACCACTAAGATCAAGTATTTTAAGGTTAACTAAGTATTACAATTTAGAAATATCTTTAAGGTTACTTTTATATTGACTTTATGAATACATAGTATGTCTATTAGAAATATTAAGGGATTGCAACTGCACTAAATATTTTATAACAGATAAGTCTTTAATTTCACAATCATCCAACATCAAATGAGTGAGATTGACTAAATATTACAAAGGCTATATGTTAATATTTGTATTATAAGAAATATTTAAATATTCTAAGTTTACGAGATTTTTCAGAAATTTAATATTTGTGAACGTTGAATACGATATATTTAATTTTCTGAGTTAAACTAAATATTATATTGGGGTCATGTCAAAAACTGAATTGTTACTGACATCCAAATCTTTTAAGCGTGTAAGGTATTTTAAAAAATTAATATTTTTTAAATTACTCCCACAAATACTTAATTTAGTAAGTTTCACAAGATATTGTAGTGATTTAAAATCAGGGGTTTTACTGCATAATAAATCTAACTCTTCTACATTAACTAGGAATTTTAAAAAATGAGTATTAAGTTTTTAGTCGCAATCACGAATATGATATATATTCAATTTAGTCAGTTTAACTAAATAATACAATGGGGTTAATTTCTATATCTTGTTATTTTCAGAGATATCCAATTCTTTTAAGTTAATTAATTATTTTAGAACTGAAATATCAAGTATTCCATTTCTATTAACATTTAAATGTGTAAGTTGCACCAGATCTTTCAAAAATGATATATCTTTGCATTCATTCTAAGATATGTCAAGTTGTTTAAGTTAACTAAACATGTTAGTCTTTAAATAGAATTCAACTAATTTCTAGATAAAATGAGAACTTCAACATTTTCTAGCTTCAGTTATTCAACAGATTTAATGTTACAATTATCGATATACAAATAATTAATTGTACTCGATTCAAATTTTGGAACTATATTCAAACAGTTTTATAATTACAATCTTTATATATTATTATTTTACACAAATTCTAAACTAATAAGATTTCTATCAAAGATAATTTTAAGTTCTTGGTCTTTAATCGCATTTAAATGCTTATTAAGTAATTTGTAATCATAACCAGTAAATTATTGTGTTTGGTTCATATGAAGTGGTATTATATTATTTTCATGATTACTATTTTAAACATGTAAAAACTTATAATTTCATTAAATATTTTTAAATATTTATACGTATCAATTTTAACAACTATTTCCATTTTCTAAATAACTGTCTAGTGATAATGGGAATGTTTATTAAATATTAAAATAGAATTTGGAAATATGTATATATAATGTAAAAGTAATGCTTAATGAGTCTAGACTTATCAAGCATTTCATAAATAACATTTTTACAGTGTCATTTGAAAGTGGTAATTTCAATAGACGGGCTGAGCTTTTAATAGTATAATTAACATCAATTAATATAAATTTATTCAACCATCTATTTTTAGATGAGATTCAAATTCGTATCAATCATATATGTTTATTAATGTTCAATAACTATATACAAAAATATTAATATAATTTAAGTAATTATTTATTATCTTGATTATTTATTATCCTTTTATCGTTTAGAAAACTACATGAGCCATGCATTCTTCATATTCTAGAGTTTAAATCTATTCCAGCACAGCTTTTACATGTACCATTGATAACTATTTAGTTTTTGCATGCTTTTGTATTCCCTGCGTATCCAGATATTTAATCGCACTTACACTGATTGTTTATAACAACAATGCCTGTTTTGCAAGATTTACAAGATCCTTAATACGAGATCTTCCCGCATTCAATACAATTATTCCAATCAATTTGATCAGTTCGTCGCACTTGCAAGTGTTCATTTAATCATATATTGAACCAGTTGGGCAAGTGCTGCATTAATTTTGAAGTTGCTAATTGACACATACTATATTTAAAATTATATTTATTTTATTAAAATATCACAATGCATCTTTAAGAGCTAAAAAATTTCTGTTAAGTCTCTCCATATTTCTGGAGACCGATCCACTTGCAGATTTTTCAAGAAACTCAACACATTACATATATTATTCGCATTCTTATATAGTTTAATATATTTTGTCATAAATTTGTTGTAAAGTTGTGTCGTAAGTATATGATTCATTGAAACTGTATGATTTTTGTTCGCAGAGTTCAACACGACTTGGATATTATTTCATTATTTGAAGTGGAACAGAATCAAATGTATTTAATGGCAAATATATCAATATAATAATAAATGTGTTTTAGTGTATATGAATTATGTAAAAATACACAGGATCAATAAATTTAATGTTAATCTGTTTTTATCATTACTATCATTTAAAATCAACTAACAGCGCAGAATTTATCAAATACTTTTGTTTAAGATTAAGTTGAATTTAATATATAAGATTGTTACAATACACACCAATATTTTGTAATATACACCATTGTTATAACAAATTAATCTAGTTCTCACTAAATAGCTATTTCGAGTGCATTTAGCTAGGAGTATATCTTATTTGAATCTATTTCCAGCTCGTTAATTCTATTCAGTAATCTTTAAGCTTCTTATTTATTCACACCAAGATTTTCTTTCAATTGTTTGATTTAAATAGTTTTGGCGTCAATTTTGAAGAACTCTTGACTGACCAGGCTCGTGAAATTTGTTTATTATTCAAATGGGCTCTCGTTTATTTAAATTAAACAACTTTCCTTGGAGAAAATATCAAAACTTTACTGTTAAACGGAGCAATTAACTATTGACGGTTCATTTACAGAGGAGAAATTGATAATTCGCCGTTTAATTGGCGAAGATTCCTTCTAAAAACTTTTAATGAACTTCTTCGTTTGAACTATGGACATAATTCCAGGAACTTTACGCTGCATATATTTGAAGTGGAAATATATTGTGTTTTGCTACTTTTTTGGTGTTGATAATGCGTTAAACGTGTTTTGTGGTTAATGAAATTTAAACAAATATTTTGATTTTATTAGAACTCTGATTGCTTAATATCGTATAATCAGCAAGTTTTTATGTTCAAATATTAAGTTAATATTATCATCAGTAATTGAACGAAGATAGTTACGTTTTCATCATATTGATACAGTGGTGGGCCCTCGAAATGCTTTTTTGAATTAGGAAGAAGAATGAAGTTTATTATTTGAATCTTACTTATATCACTGCCCGGCTCAATAATGAGTGTGTTCTCCCTCCTCATCAATACACTCATTAACTCTATTTACTATTGATTTGTAAAGTGCTTCAATCACATCAAGGCCTGGTTGAGCCTTGGATAGCTGTGCTACAATAATTAACGTATATAACTCTGTATATACTTCAATAATAAGTTTCAACTTTACCTAACGTTGTATAATTTAACAATCAAGAAAATTGATTTCTCATTATGAAATGGAAGTGGAAGATCATAAGTAAAATAACTGTTGTTTTAGAGTAGCATCAATATATTATTTAATGCTGGGCCCGACTAACCCACTTGATTCCATTCTTCAAGAAACAAAAATGCATTCATTATTTGAATATTGAGAATGAAAGCGACTGTAACTACCTGAATTATAATTCTAATTAAGCGAAGTACCAATACTTCATCTTGAGCTCCCGGTTGAGATTGAAAGAAAAAGTCCTCCATTGTTTTTCGTGATTAAGAAATACCTAAAATCGTTCAGATTGACCCAGTTGAAGATGAACACCGAGGTCCTCTGCAGGTCCAGTGCTTGCGCTACTAGTTATAAATTACATATTGCGTCCGTATACCAATCATTGGATCCTCTTATTCTTTTCTCCAATCAGGCTTAACTACCATATATTTTCGAGATAAAATCTTTCATAAATTAGTTTTGTTGACTAAAACGTAGAAATTACACAGGGACATCTTAAACAAGTGATATAACTAGTTCAGATTGGTACAATATTTTATGAATTCATCCGTTGGACCCAGAAATGAAGAGAATACAAACGCTTCAGAACTGCCTAAGTTTGTTAAGTGAATTAGTTGACCTTCCCTAAACATCTTCTACCGCGTTTATTTTTGTCATTGCCGTCCTTTTATTGCATGTGGTAATTTCTATTTTTCCTTTTTGGAATATTAAATACCGACTTTGAATAGTCGATTATGGTCTAATACGATCGAAATCATATTTTTGGCCCTCTTGTGTTAATGAGTAGTTCATGAACAATCTCCAACTTGAGATTATTTATTGGAATTTGTCATCCGCATTAGAAGTGGCAAAATATTTTAATATATAATTACTCACATAGTAAACAAGAAAAAGCAATTCCACCTCCCATAACTGTAAACATGGCGAGTTTACTAAGTTATTATGTTATCATTATTGACATTTTTTGACAGTTATAATAAATTACCCCATCAAAACAACAAAAATTAGAAGAAAGTACAATATAAATTATTACATTATTAAACATATATATTTATATCATTCAAATAATGCTTCTAAGTTTTAAGAAATTTCGTTTAACCCTATCAATATTCCTTTGTAGTGAACCATTCACAGTCTTAATTAAAAAGTCAACATTTTGAATTTAATGTTCTAATTCATATTTATTGCGTTGTATCATTTTCTCCAAATGATAACTATAATTACACAATACTTAAGACTCACTAGAATTATTTAGAAGTTATTGTATAAGTGTTGTAGATTGGTAAAGGTTCATATTGGAAGTGGATCTCTGAATGATGTTGTACTTTAAAATATAATACCATTTTATGAAACTTTCCAAATCAAATCATTTTCTTATAACAAATCATATTCACATAACAATATCACATTCATATATGCAAAGTCTTTACTTATTATTTTAATATTATTATGATCGTATATTTGAATTAAGATTGATTTCTAGATCTTAACAATTACTTTTATTTCAACAAAACTTGTTACATATGGATTTGAAAACTTTCTAAATCAATTTAAGTTAAATTGTTAATCCATTCTGTTTCATTTCGTTAATGAGTCGGTTAGTTTAGTGAGCAAATCTGTTATTTCTTACTATGTTTCTGAACTATTATTTTACGTATTAAGTCTTTAAGATTTTAACAAACTTTTTTCTAGCTTTGTAATAGGTTACATTGAGAGAGTTTTGTAATATCAGTTTGAATAGAATTTATTCTTAATTTGCGCAACTGTTAAGTTTGGCAATATTTTGCACCTTAATTCGTCCCAGTCGAAGTTATATCTTTGGAGTCCAGCGATCAACATTTATATTTCATTATCGGACCAAATGTGATAAGACATCGTGAAGTGGTTTATAATACTCTAGAAAGATGTATAAACACTTCTGTTAAAAAATAATTGTAAAAAATTATACACTATTTTTTGGTAAAATACGATTTAAATTAAAATACTTACACATGTCATTATTATACATCATAAAAGGCTTTTATGAGACCCTGCTGATCTCCCAAAAAATATCAAGGGGTCTATGAGTGAGAGCAAATCTGGCTGATTATGGCTCATATTTCATATCAGATTTGGTTTTCCATTTCAGTTACAAACCCCTTTTCTGAAAATTTTCTTCGAATATCAACAAATTTTTAGATTTTTGCTATTTAAATGTATATATTGACTTAAATAGTATGACATATGATATATTGTTACGTTTCCTCGTTTATATTTGTCTTAAAACTCGTTAGAATCAAGATATTTAATCACTTAAATATCAAATTATTTCAGTTACAGACCCTAAATACAATTCAGTTATAAACCCTTTTATTCATAAATATTGAAGGGGTCTGTAACTGAGCGCTTTTGGGGTCTGTAAGTGAATAGGGGTGGTGGTCTGTATTCGAGGTAATGTAGTAATATTAATAATAATAGTTTGATAGGAATTAATATATAGTAACCGTAATCTTTGATACTTAGTCATTGAAGTAAGGAACACATGAATATATTATTTTAAAATGTTATTTAAAAATGTTCCTGTGATTGATGTAATTGATTATTGAGTGGAAGTTTTTGAGATGTATACATATATAACATGAAAACCTAAAGAAATAATTTAAAAAATTGTTATACTGATCCATCTCCATAAATGACAGTTAAACCCTACCTTAAACCGCTCATTTATTATTTGCTCTTTAAAATAACAGAAATGAAATATATTTCTAAATTTAGATGTTTTTACAATCATCGTAGTTCGTTATTTTTGATAGATTTTTGGAATTCTAAAATATTCTTTTGATCGTAGAAGAGGTTTGTTCTTAATTCATCATGGAGTGGTATTCCTATTAATTAAAATACTATTTATTAAAATTATGATTATATGAAAGTAAAATAATTTGTGTTTCTTTAAATATTTGTAAATAATTAACAATTAGGAGGTTTTTGGGGTGGTGATAAGCCAAAGAGTAGTGTCTAACATCTAATGGTGTAGAGTGGTGCGTGCTGGTGGCTAAAACTCACTACTTTTGTACACTTTTAGAAGAAAATTGCCGAAAAATCTGAAAAGCTGCTATTATCGCGTTAAAATGCCATATAACTACTATATAAAGTCTCTAAGCTTTCCACCTGATCAATTGTTTAATTTCTTCATCAATTAGTCATGTGTTTCATTTACATTTTATATTTTATATTGTGATTATAGTTGAATACATATTACAATTCCACTTTAAATGTTGAACAAAGGTATGAAGTAAAGTAAATAGAAGACTAAAATGGAAATATAGTGAAATTTATAGTGTACATGTATGAAAAACTATAGATTTCAAGTTTATTTTGATTTGAGATTTAGTAAAACATATCATTTTTGAATATTACCAGCAAATACACATATTGTACTGATTGATAATATTCATATAAATATTATATAATTATAATTTTGTCAATGATTGGAAAACTCTATAACTTATATGGCAATTATATTGATTAATAACATAATAGCACATAATAATAGAAACGTAATGCCTTCTCAAAATACTAAGTAAAGTTAATGTAAAAATAGATAGAATAAGTCTTTGTAAAATATTTGAAGAGTTAAAATGAAATAAGATCTTATTTTGATTTAAATAATTATAAATTACGTTTGTGTGAATTTAATATTTATTCTTAAATATGCACAATACAGCAGTTCCAAAATTAATTATTGCGAGTCCATAATTTTTTATTATTCTAATTATTTCTGGACGAATCCTGTCCAACAATTTTTATTTTGTCCAAAAATTTTTAGAATCCAAAAATCCTGTCCAGAAATTCTATTATTTGTCCAGAAATGATTATTTTAGACCCAAAACCTCACCGTATTTGTATCATTTCCGTGCAAAAAATATTATTGTTAGTCCGACTATTTTTATCAAGATTTTCCCTCCATTTTAGTCATTATGAAAGTGATTATAAAAACAGTAAATTGCCACTTTACACCCAATCGTGCACATAAGCTAAATAAAGTACTTTTAATTTTTAAAATGTCTTGTAGTGTAGAATTATACTTTGGAATTAATTCCTGATAATTTTTTATGCTGGTATTATCGAGATATTAATAACAGAATTATATCCCTCACACCACCAACAAAATAATGAGAAGTTAAAATTATATTTGTATCTGAAAGAATTAAATAATACATTTAGTGTTATAGTTAGTTTATTTGTCTAGACTAATTCGAACACTAGAAAAAATATAATAAAATATAATAATACAATCATAAACTTGAAGATTGAATATTGAATGAATAGTTAGATCAGCTAAAGTTATTTCAATAAATGAGTTCAATAAACAGACGTTTTCATATAATTATTCAGAAGAAATGAAAGAACGTGTGTCTAGCCAAAATTCACAGTGATATAAAGTACACTCTTGATGAAAAATCATGAAAATGTCTTAAATTGGACTTAATACAGCATTTAGTTCTAATGGAGTGATAATTTTACTTTTCCATTCCTAACTGTAACTATTTCAAAAACTGTGGTGTGGTCTAATATTGTGGGATTTACTTGAAATTAATAAACATTTCTGGATGAAAAATAAATTATTTTGGACATAAATCACATCATAAATCTGCCAAAAACACCAAAAAATAAAAAATATCGGACGAAAATAAAAATTATTGGACGAAATAGTGTAGATTAGTGTAGAAAATAAAAAATTTTGGACAAGAATTAATGTATCTGGACAAGAAAGAAATATTTTTGGACATAAATCTGCTATGCTAAAAAATTATGGACTAACAATAATCATTTTTGGAACTGCATATATGGTACATAGAATTGAGTAAAATTTACATTACTTGTTGTTAATTTGGATTACAAAATAGAATTGATGTGTGACCACATATATAGCTTCATTATATATCTATATAATAATATTTCACATCATTATTGCCTTTGGCGCTATTAATATTATTTGTATTTGTTTCTCAATTTTAAATTTGCCAGTGATATAAAAATGTTAATAGCTTATTACATAACATAATAGAGTTAATTTAGAATTAGCCCGATCATTTTTTATCAAATCAACTACCTATTATTTCAAACGTAAGATAGCAGATTCATGGGCCACCATTAGTTATTATGCTGTTAATTACTAACTCACTCAAATTTGCGTCTCTTTATCTCCTTCCTGAGTTAAGATGCCAACTTAGTTTCTGTTGGGACCTGTACCCGATTTGAGCGCAATATATGATGAAGGAAGAAGAACAAAATATAATAAATGAATGCATAAACATCAATAATCAATATATGTGCGTCAAATTTGCATAAGAAAATTAATTTTTCACATCAATAACCTTCCATTCTAGTCTGGCTGTTAGATTGTCAAACAACCAAGACATACTATCGTTATAAAGCTATTTCCGCCATGTATATTGATTTTCCATCTCACGCTCCAAAAAATGAATTTAGACCAAACGCCATATTTGGCTAAATAAATTATTTAAATATCTAAGAAGCTGTTAAATTTTTATTTAAATTTTTAACTTTTATTTGAATCCATCTTCGTAACTTTACCTATGAAATATGTTGGCGATATTGCATTCTGAAACTGTTTCAACTTATAACTTGATAAGCTTACTCGGGCCGTCAAAGAAGTGACGTGGTACCACTTGATATTGCACTTGCTATTTAAATTACGATATTGTTCCTGCCATCAAGTTTCTTGGTTTGGTTTAAATCGAACTGAATATATTTAGAAGTGATTGAATTGGCTGGGCTATCTGGAATCATAGCTTTTATCAATCTATATTCATAGCTCACTACACTGCGATAGTTGACTAAGTATCCAAATCAAGAACGAATCGACAATGATGAATCGACTTTTAAAAGCGAGCAGTTTAGAATTTTAAAATTATGTATGAAGAAGCTTAACTCAACTTAGTACTGATGAGATATAAATAAATTTCTTGTCAAGCAAGAAAATTAATTTTAGTCGCATAAGCTATTATAACAATAATAAAGCAGGTTCAGCCGCCGTGAATCCATCGTTGAAGAAGTTGTGCTACCGCAACATCTAAAAAGAAATGATGGAACTATAGAGTTTATTCAGGTTCTATTCCAGAGTGATTTCATGTTTTGGTACTTTGGAGTTATGAAGTTATTTAGTAGAGAACTAAATGAACTTAAGATCAGTGATACTGGTACTATTATGTGTATTGAATTCAGAACTTTTAGTTTAGCTTGTATTGAAATTCTACCAAAAAGTAAAATTCAAATTTTACTGGGTTGGAGGTGTCAACAACTTTAATAATTATTATAACTACGGTCATAACCAGACTCAATAATATATGGTCACAATCAAATTTTGATTTAAAATTTATTGAAATTTTGAATTTTGAAAGGTACTACGTTTCGGTTTTCGATTTCAAATAATTATCATACACAGTATCAGAATATGAGTTATGTGGTTTAGATCAATTTAATTATATTTTGACAGCTATAATAATTAATGTTACCATTCGCTATTCCCTGATCTAAGGTACCTGAAACTGAAATAGAATCCATTGCTATTGATTATTTTCAAAATACCTGTGTTGACCATCATCAACTTCATGGAGTAGAAAATTAACTTTTGGGCTTACCACCTATGTATGCATAATATAATGTAAGTACTCACTGGAAGTTCTCTTTGTGATTCTAGGGGCTCGACCCTCACTCAAAGTGTTAACATTTAAAAACAAACTTTCTACAAAAATGATCAAAAATGTCTTTTAAAATCATAGTAAAATACTAATAACCGAACATTAATGTTATATAAATATTAATAACATGATAGAGTATTAAACAATACTATCATTTCTGAACTGATATAACTTGATGACATCTCAAATAATTAACACTGAAAATAGAGTCTTTTTTGTATTATTCCAAATATCAAATAGTCGTTGAAGTGATGCTAACTTTATTAAAGATCAGATTATTTCACTTTTACAATAATATTCATTTAGTCCATTTCGAGCACCGAGTTTTAGCCTTTTGAGGACTTCTTTTGACTGAGTTTTTAATTTATTTTAACAATTTTTAAATATTTAACGAAACAATACAGCACTCATTTTTTACTTTTACAATAATATGCATAATATGTCAGTAATTCACATCTCAATTCCAAAATCGTACTCCTCTCTTCTGATAAGCTTTAGTTCGTGATTTAGCGATCTTTTGCGTATTCCCATTCAACTTTTTCTTCGCTCTTCTTAATCTCATCAATAACATTTTCCTCTTTTACAAGCCCCTTCAATAGTCTGATCCACTATTAGAACATTTCAATACTTTATTATCTTGAGAAGCGAGAACCAGTTTCTGAAAGCGTTACGTTAAGAAGAAGTATAAGTGGTAATATATTTTCAAAAATCTTGACTTATAAATATACATAATCTTGACATATAAATCTAAAGTTGGTAATAATACTAATAGATGCTATTTATATAGATAATATACATAATTTCAAATTCTATTTTAATGTTTTACTTAATTTCTTTTTTGATTATTATCAATTTAATGCTTTTTATATTTATATTTGCACACTTTCCATTTGTACAATTGATTAAAATTCCAAAAGATTAAATTAGGTCAATGTTTCATTTCATTCCATATATTTTCAACCTATATCTAGTTCTATCACTCCACTCCAAATGAATTGCAATTAGAGTTCATATTTCGAGCAGAACCTCCAGAACAGTTCCTGCGAGTTCTAAATATTTAAAAACGAATTGAAAGAACTGAAAATGAATCTGGAGAACAGTTTGGAAGCTCTTGATATCATTTAGTAAACGGTTGATTTTTTAAACGCTTCAGTTAACGGATCAATTCAACGGAATTTTGGACGACTCATTAGAAACTACGAGGCGCTGAAAGACGCGATGTGAACGCTTCTTAAAGCGTTTTAAATGAAATTGTTTAGTTACTGTTTAGTTTAAATATCTAATAGCCGGGCTGGAGCGGAAAGCCCTGATGTGAAAGGTAAGTTTGCTGTTGTGAAAATTGTTTAAATATTGTTATTATAATGGTATATGCATTCATTAAATACGATTGGCGCATCTTCCTCCACTTTTATTTGCGCTCAAATCCGAACCGGTCCATTTCCACCCCATCAGAAACTAAGTTGATATTTTAACTCAGGAAGAAGATAAAGAGACGCAAATTTAATTGAGCATCTAACTATTTGCACAATAGCTACTGATGCCCCACGAAATAACCATCTTGCGTTCTAAATAATACGGATTGAATTTTACCGGTTTAAAATAGAAAGAATCTTACCACTGCATCGTAAATTACAGCATCTTGAATAAGTAATATGTTAATAAAATACGGTATTGCGTCTGAGTTTTCCTTTAAACTTTAAAACACAAATAAATTTAGTGTCTCCAATTACAAAATTGATGTGAAATATTTTAATATTACTATATACATAAGTTATTTGTAAGTTATTTTAAACTATTGTAATATTTTGTAAATCAGAAAATAAATTAAAATAATTGATAATATAATACATTTAACTATAATACTAGTCGAAAATGTTAAATATACCACACCACATTGAATTTCAAAAAATCTAAAACATGATCTCACAAAATAAATTATCAACCTTTACTATATATTTAATGATCATAGATGTATTGTAACTAGAAAATAATTCATTTAAAAATTATTTTAGTTCACTATTGCTAATATAGTCGTAAATTACATAAACATGAACGCCTAAAATAATATAATACTATATTCATGCATAAGATAAATTCTATAAAATTTCAAAAGCTCTAAGAGTTAAAATTTTCATTAGTGTGTATTCAACTACATACATAATTTAGCTTATAATAATATCTACCACGAAATATTTTTGTTGAATTCAAAATAGAAATAAAATATATGAAAATGCAATATATACGTAAAATATTGAAAAATTTGCCATCTTTTATGTTCTTTAACATATCATCGTGCTTATTTGAAGTGGAATAGATATGAATTTCGCTTATTAATTAAAGATTAACAATTTATTATTAACATTATATTTATTCAAATTACTTCAAAAGAAATAGCCAAATATTTAAAATATTTTAATGGTAATCAATTGGCTACCCTATTAGATTTGTCCTAATTTTTCAGATTTTTTCTGAGTTTTTTAGTATGAGATACACAAATATGATCAGATTTAGCCACCAGCACGCTCCGCTCCACGACATTAGATGTTTAAATATAGATTAAAAAATTAGTGAAATGATTTAAAATAGATTATCTCAAACAATATATTAAAAATGACTCTGAACAATTAAGTTTAATCTAAACATATCGAATTGTAGAAGACAATGTACAATTCCGAATTTTGTAATATATTTAACAATATGAGATATCACATATTTAATATTAATTTTATACTTTGACCTTGGATTAATTGAATAACGTATTTTTGAACAAGTAAAGTATTTTTGTGGTCAAAAATTAGTTGAGTTGAGAGGTTTATTTTATGTTATTAATTTTGTTGAAACGAAATAATGTTAAGCTTGTCAGTATTTCCACTCCACAAATAATGAAAGAAATATGACTATTTTCATGTATTTAACTTTCATTAAAGACTAAAATATCAAAAAATGTATTTGCTGTATTGTCTGATTTGTTTAAACCTTAATATAGCATATTTATACAATATATAGGTGATATTTCCTAAATTATTATTGTTAACAAAAATTTATCAAAATGTGGTGGAGTGGTACTGATATTTATTTATATTTAAAATTGTGCATTTTTAGACCTTGAACTCGCAAATATTTTGACCGCGATTATTAAATAACAGTTGTTCAATTAATTGAACAACAGCAAAAGGAAATGTTAATTGGAAAATTATGATTAGAAGAAATGGTAAACGGTGTCTAAAAATAAATTGTAAAATTAAACACTAATAAAACTAAAAAATATGAGACTGAAAACTTTTTATAGGACACATCCTACATGTTAAATAATTATACTACAAGGTGATAATGTATTATATTGTGTATGAAGATTAGTATTTAATTGTAAAATATATTTGTAAAAATAATATAAATAAATAAAAATCAACCAAGAACTTCGATGTAACGCTTGGCTAGCTTATCACATTGCATTTATATCTCATTAAGTTCTGCTTCTAAATTTTAACATCTTTCTGAGCAAAGTTTAATTTCAAATGAGTTATGAATGCATTAAATCTTCAATTTATTTACAAATATAAAAGCTTAGCACTATTTATACTCTTCACATTAAATATCATCTAAACCAATTGTTTAAGAGTTTGTTGAGCTTTCTGATTTAGGTAAATATTAATGATACGGATCTATTTCAACAAAAGATGGTTTTATACGTGAAGATACAGATAACAGTGATTCAATGTTCATAGATGATTTGCGATTAATAGGAGGAATATTTTAACTTGTTGAAAAACTTTTGATATTCCGTTAGCACTTAAGTGAACGCAAAGACTCCATAATACCAACTGGGCGCTGCTTCATTTAGGAGTGAATTGATAATGATATGTAAAATAGTATATTATAATATTATAATTGTAATTATAATTCCAATAATACCTATGGATGATACAAATTTGATTAATTCATCAACTATATTTTAATTTATAGTAACATAAAGTAATATAACCCAGAATTTATTTCATATTTAATCAAATTAAGTATAGTTTAATTAAACAGTAAATATTATAAATATCAGTAAATAATGAAACAAAGACATATACGATAATTATATTTATGACACTCCAAATGAAATAAATTGCTGTTTTGTAAAAATTGCCCCCCAGATAATTAATGTAAATATAATCAAGGTCGTAGACATAAAATTGCAGTGTTTTTACTGAAGTTTTTGATGTTTAGAATAATAATACGTCTGATTTTTAATCATGCGATTAAATTGTATCACTTTTCAAAAATAAATTATAATATAATAAATAACTTACTTATGATATGATAAATAAAGTGGATAAACTAGACGCTTATATAAATGGTAAATTGATATAAAACATCTATAAGATATAAAATAATTTTAATAGTTTAAAAGAATGGTATGACACTGATGATGAAGATGAGTGATTAGATATATACAGATATATGTTGTCAAAAATAATATTCAAGTAATATCTCAGACTTATTTTGTTGTTTCTTCATTTATAACTTAATTGCAAATCAATTTACAACTATATGAGAGCGAATATCTGGTACTAAATTGTTCCAGCGTGTTGTTCTAGTTAATCACATTAATAAATATTATTTTTTAAGTCTTATTTATTTTAAATTATTTATAATTTTATTTTATTTGCGAAATAATGTGATTCGTCTATTTTAAAAAATTCTTCGCTTATTAAACTATTAAATTCTAACATTGGTGAAAATAATGTATTTTAATGATCGAATTTCGGTATTGACGGAAATATATCGAACTATTCGTATTTTTTACTACACTATGTTATTGGTGGTGTAATAAGTAAATTTAGCGACTATCTACGTTATATTGGTTACTATAATTAAAAACTTTTAGCATTGCGTTAATATTTTAACGATTTTATAGGAGGAATTATTGTAAGAGGCATGTATATGAAGTGGTTAAATATTTTGTATTAGTTTTATTGTAAATATATCAATTGTTGTGTGAATTAAACATCAAATTATTTTTTGAGTTTTCATAATAGAAACAACCTAGATTAAGTTGAAAAGTCAACACTGTTTCACTATTTCATTTACGCCTTTCTGATTTAACTTTTAAAACATTTCTGTCTAATTTTTCATTATACACTTCTGTTACTTTTCTATTTCCTCTTTTAGTTTTAACAACATCTCTTCGTTAAATTTCAGTTTCTAAACTTGTTACTTTTGCTTGAAGTTCTGTTATCATATTATCAACCTCTTCATCTTTTTACTTATAAACATCATATAATTCCCCTTTAAGTTGTTCTATTTGCCTTTGTGTTTTTTTCAAGCTAGAAACTAATTTACATAAAGGAATTGCATCATTTGCATGGGATAAAGGATCTCTAATTTCTTTGATTCCTAGTATTCCTCCTTATTAGTAATTTTCCATCTAAAATGTATACTCATCAGGATTTTTGTTTTCTGCTGCTTTTATCAGTTCTTATTATGTTTTTCTATTAGTTTTATAATTTTCTGCTCTTAGTTTGTATTCGGCATGTCTTTCTATTACTCCGAATTACTTACGGTTTTCTGGAGTTTAACGTTGCTTTTTCTGTTTCAGTCCTAATTTTGATTTAATATTAACCATAAGTATTACATGAAGGAAGTGAATAAATAAGTGTTTAATTCATAATAAAAAGCAAACAAATTTCTAAAATATTTCCGCACCATTTACGCCAAAATGACAACAAACTTAGAAGAAATGGAAAAAAGAGCCAGAGAAGTGTATGCTAAGCTTTAAGGTGAAGTTCCAGAGGTGTTTAAAAATCCAGATCAATTCAATAAAAACGTGTAGAAGCTTGATCCCACAATGGATCCACACAAACTAATATACAGAACTTCCAACCGCGAATATGGTAATTTCAATCCCACCTTGATTGAGATGCCAACTATGTTCAAGGGAAAGGGTGAAAATTTTGTGAAGGAGCAGAACTATCAAATATATAGAGACAGCAGAATGAACTGTGCTATGGACAAACATAGATTTATTGACAAGAAATGATGAACTGTTGTGATATTACATATACTGAAGTTTTTGTAAATGTAATCATTTGGAATTAATTCCATAAGACTTAGATTATTAATTAATAATTAAGAAGATGTTATTAATTAATATTAAAATCTAAATATTAATAGGGCTTTAACTTTTATATAACTGTTCTTTCGTAATCAGTATCAATTCTAGACTTTCTAAGTTTCATTTTCTTCACATATGTACATTCAATTTTTTCTTTAAGGTCAAGTTTAACATTAATCATGTTGGATCTATGACGTCATTCTCTTAGTTATTTTTAGCTTCTTAAGTCAATTTTTGTTCATTCGTTCAGGGGACATCTAAGTAACTAAATAATATGAATTGGGGTTTCTATTATTGAGTTGAATTGTGGTAAGGAGATATAACACAAATATAAAGATATTTATTACGTTTAGATGTATTGTTGGATTGTAGTTGTTTAGTGATTATTAAAAGAACGACATCACACCGTAAATTAAGTCTATACTGAGTGATTATTAATATAAAGAAAAGTGTAAATCAAAAATTACACAGATTTTTGATTTAGTGTACTGTGTGTTCAAAACAAGTTCAACCACTAAGCTATAAGTTATTTATAAGAAATTTAAATTAAAATATATACATTGTACGAATTAATTCGGTATTAATTCTTTTGATATATTTACATATATTGTTTAATGATAACTATTGTGTAAATTGTCTAATAAAATAAAGTGTTCCAATCTATAAATAAAAACATTTGTTTAGATCTAATGTTACACATAAGCAAATAATATATAAGATGATAAATCATATCCACTTCAATATGCAGCGCAGAGTTCCTGGAATTATGTCCATTGTTCAAACGAAGAAGTTCATAAAAAGTTTTTAGAAGGAGCCATTACCGATTAAACGGAGATCTATAAATTTAACCTCATTCACAGAGCCGTTAATTGTAAATTGCTCGTAATAACTGCAAAGTTTTGATATTTTCCCAAAGGAAAGTTGTTATATTTTAATAAATGAAACCCCTTTTCAATAATAAATAAATTTTACAAGCATGGTCAGTCAGGAGTTCTTCAGAATTGATGCCAAAAACCTTCAAATTAATTAGCTGAAAGAAAACTTAGGAGTGAACAAATAAGAAGCGAAAAAATTACTGAATCGGATTAGCGGTTTAGAAATAGATGCAAATGAGATATCATCTGAGTTAATAGCACTATTGTAGTAATAGTGAAATAGTGTTTTTGGTCCTATATATCTTCTTTTTCTCAATCATAAATGTTGAATATCTCATTGTACGAAAAGATTGATGGATTAATTATTAATATAATAATAGTTATAGCCAAAAGAGCAAACCTATAAAAAGTGTAAATGTTAATTCTAAAGCCAACCAAAAGAGGATTAAAATTCAAAAACATATACGATGATCGAAAATAAAACAATTATAAATTTAATCGTTAGTCTACGATTGATAACCATGTAGATGTTGAATGGAAGTACTGTTTTTACCATCCAAAAATAGTGGAGTGAAGAAGTTAGAGTATTAATTTATCAATAGTTATAGCTAAAAGAACGAGGACCATAAACAGTCTGTAAATTATAATTCACTATTCATTTTTTAATGTTCAGATTAAGGCTCCCTTTTCAGGATCTGCAGGAAATAGTGCGTTTACCTGCAAATTATCTGCATACAGGACGCGAATTTACCTGCTAGCTACCTGCAACCTCCTGCAGCTGCATGAATAACTTGTACCTGCTGGCCGTTTCGTAATCCTGCAGAATCCGCATGATTAGTGCGTTTTCCTGCTGAAAAGAGGGTCTTAGTTCAGATCTTCATTTTTCAACTAATTCCTATTTATTCTTCCACTTTTTCCAACTTTAAAATTTAAACAATTAATTTACAACTAAAAACCCGCGAACCTACGAACTGCAATGAACACGAACAGCGGCCCGGAACCCGAAATCGACCCATAAAACTCTGAGGACGACCGCGAAATCGAGGAAATGGTAGAAAACGAAGCAGTTGAAGATGAAAACGCGGTTCAAATGCTCAGGAGAGCTGAGGCGTTTTTACTACTTGGAATCATGTTCGAGCTGGTTAAGGGGCCAGCCGCACTGGCCATACTTGTGCTGAATTCGGACTACATTGGAATATTGGGCGTGGCGCTGTCAATAATTGGAATTATCGGACTAATTCTGATCAACTAGTAAAATATACTTCTTGTGGTTGCAGCTGCACTCGCGGCGATAGCGGTCTCTATATATTTCATCATCGTTACCGCACTAGAATTCGAACAACACGTGAAAACAGACAATATTTACATGGCAGTACTCGGATTACGCGTAGCATATGTAATCTCAACATTCATTTGCGCTGGATGCGCGTTCTCGTTCCTCGTTATTATCGGAAGAGCACGAAATATTCCAAACCAGCCACTTCCCGGACACGAATTAGTTATAGCTCAGTAAAACCAGTCAAAAAGACATTAAGCTGCATTCGTACAAGTAAATTAGCGAATTGGACACTAAATTGATAAGAAAATGATCAAACACCTGGTTTTAATTCAAAACATGAAGATAATGATCGAAAGCGTTCAACTCGGTCCACGAGACAGAAGAAAAGGAGTCCTGTTCAGCCCGAATTACGAAGGACAAAGAAGAGGAAGTCACTAAACTGGAGAACCAGAGGCCAAAACAGGAGGAGTGTTATGAAATAATTCTATATTTTGATTGCTTATAATGCTTATATGATGAAACATTAGTTATTTTGGGACTCAATCACTTACCAAGATCTCCAGGATAGAATAAACCTTCTTCAATATTATATGGATTTATATCAGTTAACACATTTGGTTAAAATGTAAAATCTTTAGACTTAATTCTTGCCATTGTTCTTATTTCTGGTGAGGGTTGCATTTTTTACATTTCTGCTTAGATTTTTTCAACCTCATGTTTCAATTGTTATGATCTAGTTTATTATTCTCGAGCAATGTGTTCTCTCCATATTTAATTCTAAGCGACTTCATTGTATTTTTCAACTTATCTTTTTCCGGCGCTCATTGCAGTGGAAATATTTTTCTAAAATATAATACCGATAATATAAATAATACGTGGACCACTCCATATATTATATTTATATTTTCTTATTTATAGTTTTTATTTGACTTTCATATTAGATTTTTATTATGTTTGTGTATTTGTCTAAAGTAAGTTATATATTTGATTATAGATTATTTTTGAATATAAAAAAGTTAAGCAGTAGTACATTTTCAAATTAAATAAGATATTAAAAATCTCAATGACCCCATAGCATCGCCTCTAACACCTTCATATAGAAATACTTTGTTCTCAGCTTCCAAAAAGACAAACACACACGGATGAAAAGATTGACCACAATTATCATAAATATAAGTTTCTATTATTTTCTTATAATAAAATTTATTGTAGACACTTCATTTCAATCTTTTCATTTGGTTAACTCTGTTAGTTTGTTAATCAAATCTTTTAAGTCATTGTTTTACATTTAATTTTATTAGTCCGAATTATCTTGTGTTTAAGTTTTTAATTATTAATTTTATTGTTTCAACTGCCGCATTTGTTATTTTTCATAATCTGTTGATGGTTAATTGGCAAGTTATTTAAATTATTTATTTGAATAGAATTTATTTTTTAATTATGCAACAGATAAATTTTAAAAGAATTTTGCCTATACTTCTTCCCAATTAAAATCATATCTTTTAAGTCCTCCAATTAATAGTGATAATTCTTCTTCAGTCCAAAAGTGATATGACATCTATGGAGTGGTCAACTTTTCTAGCGTTATATACGGACCAAATACTATATTGTGATTTTGAACTAAACTCAAAATAATGTAATTTACACTACTATATTTTGAAAAATTATAGAAATATTAACATCATTATTATTTTCAGGTAGTATTACGAACAATGTTAACCTTGTCATTACAATTACACTGGATATTTAATCTAATTTTATTTTATGATTTTAATTAGCTTGTAAATGTGATTATACGCTTAATCGGATCCACTTTTTTCTTTTTATTATTTCTACATTTTTTAGATTTGACTTAACTTCATGTTACACAACATAATTCTAATTATGTGCTTTAAGCAATATTAAATACAATTTCCACTCCAATAAAATGAATAGTCCTTGATTTGTTCAAGACGCATCCATAAAAAAACAATTTTGAAGCCTATCAGGCTTTGAGTAATGATTAATAAATAATCTATGATAATAAGGTGCGTTTTCGCGATAATTTATTTTTATCTCTGATCAATAAAATAGTTTTCTTTAAACGAACCACTCCGCATAGCACTAATTCGCTTATCTGTCTGTCAAAGTATTATGTGATTTATACACTAATGCGATAATTTAAAAACTTTAAAGCATCGCCAATACCTACCTATTTGTTTTAAATTCCATATTTAGAATTTGTTTAAACCTTCGTGATCTACTATTTACTCATATTCACCACAAACACAATAGCCACAAATCAAAAAAATCTGAAAATATTTTCTCACTCGCACCACTCTTGAACAACTCTACTGACTAGGTCCTTTCCATCACTAGTGACCGTTCCTAAATGGTTTCCTCTGTTGAAAACGACCACGTTTATGTTTTCGTTCCCCTTCATTTAGTCATAGGGGACAAATGAACCAGTTATGACATCGTCTTCTGTTTGAACGAACAAACAGGGAACTGATAATTTATTGAATTACAAAACATCCGTGAAAATCCACTCGTAATACTCAGCAGGTGAAGAGTGATTACGTATCTTACAAGTTACCTCTTAATCATATTGGTATATGGTTGACGCTGACGTTATTTTATCAATTGCATTCAGAGAGATTCCGTGCTTGTTGAAATATTCTTTATTTTAAGTCACATAACTGACTATTGGCTTGCCTAAATAACGTTATACTCGTGCAGGAATTTAAAGCGCATATTTGTCATCAAACTCAACAAAACACATTATCGCTTTTACAACTTTGTTCCTGTTTGAAATATAATCAGAGTTCTTAGACATATAGTGACAAGTATTCAATGCACCCAGAGAATACCCCGCCAAAATTACAGATTTGTTCGGTATTAAGCCAATCAACTAATTCAAGTCCTCAGAATCTATACCCTCATATCTTAACTTTTTCTATTATAAAGATAGCTTAGTGTCTAAAGACCCTCTTGGTAATAAGATATAGACTGAATGATCATTCTCATAAAATTATTGAGCTAAACGCCTTATACAAGATGATTTAGAATGTCCACAAATAAATGGCACAATTACAACTGCGGGTTTAGAACTTTATGTTAATATAGTGTCATAGTAAAAAGTATCATTAACATCATATTAATAAGTGTAAGACTATCTGATGTAATCTGGTTTAGGTGGTTAGATTTTTTATGGTTTTGAGGGAATTAAAATATTTTCGTCATTTACTTTATTAACTATAGAATTTAATTTGCTATCAGAACAAAGGCATTACGATATTTTATAATTTCGAACATTTTTAATATGGCGAACAATGAATGAAATCGAAAAGGCAAGAGAAACACCAAGTGAAAGTCTTTAAAGTCTCATTTATAAATGTGAGAGTGGAGATTATTAGTCATGTACAAAATACCTTCAATAATAAATATAAGGTGATTGGTTATTGATATGAAAACACACACTATTATATTAATAATGTAATTATAGGTTAAATTATGTTAATTATTTGCAATATATTTGTAAATAAACTTGTTAATATGATGTTTAATATATTTTCAGTTATTAAAATCAAACTGATGTGATAAAGATTGATTTACAGATTATATTTACAATAATTTTTCTAATTAGTACTATTTTTTCTTTAAAGTATTTATTAAACCACTCCGCATGACAGTTGATTGATTTTCATATATGTTTAAGTAGTATCTTTGATTTAAACATACAGTCGATGATTTAAACAAAATACTTTAAAGCATCACTATTTATTATCCACCTGTACATATCCTCCAAAAATTTATCAAAAATTCTGTTTAAATGTTTGAATATGTTTAGAATCTACTGTTTTTCTTCTGCCATTTATCCGCATTCACCTTTATTCTTTTCTCTGTTTAAACACCACTTCTAAATGGGATCAGAGGCAGTAGTCCACATTTAGTACAACGAGCACCAGAACAGCAACATTTGTTTTTAACGTTTCTCGGTGAGAAAACGCAGTTCGTCCAACATCGCGTTCTAAAGTGAGTGCCTGAACTTCTCCGAGCACAGCAGGGACCACATATTTTTGAAGAACTTGTGATCGGTTTTATATTTCATTTGATTATTAATTAAACGATTGTTAAATCGTTATTGTGTTTAAATCCGATAGCCAAAGCTCTTTTAATTCGGACGAATAGGGCCAAAAAAAGCTAATAACTCTCTTTTGTATCAAAATAAAATAATCATAAATATAACGTCTATAAATTTATGTGGTTTTCTGTAGTTCTTGTTACAAAAGAATTGTTTAATTTACTGTTACAGTATTATTTTAATTATAATTGGATAAGTTTCATAACTTTGTTGTTATCACTATAAATATTTGTTGATAAATTTGGTTTCAAAAATAACTACAATTTTTATAATGTGCAAAGAATAGCTCAAATCACAATATATTGTGTAAGTAAAATCAAATCTGGGTCAACTTGAAATGGTTAACAAAGTAGTGTATAATTTCTTACAATTATTTTTAAACAGAAGTGTTTATACATCTTTCTAGAGTATTATAAACCACTTCACGATGTCTTATCACATTTGGTCCGATAATGAAATATAAATGTTGATCGCCGGACTCAAACGATACAACTTCGACTGGGACGAATTAAGGTGCAAAATATTGCCAAACCTAACAGTTGCGCAAATTAAGAATAAATTCTATTCAAACAGATATTACAAAACTCTCTCCATGTAGCCTATTACTTTGTAAGAGAAAATTTTGTTAAAATCTTTAAAGCATATAGGCCAACAAAAAACTAACCAAGAAATATAATTAGAAATGTCAGAATTACTCAACAAACTGAGTGAATCACTCACAAAATGAAGCAAAGAAAAAATCGATATTGACATAGTTTTTATCACATAAAAAATTAATAAATTCGTCTATATATTTCTTTTCACTAAGATATTTTCATAATATCATTATTAAGTTTGTTCATCTCTTGGTACATCACTTATATTCTGGTCTCTAGGAACTAGCACTACATAATGTATTCTTTAAGTTGAAATTAATTATAAATGTATTGCAATTTTAATTAATTCAAAAAATATGTTTCTTAACTAAACAGAATTTAATTATGTTTAAAATTACTCCTAATAGGTAATAGATAATTTTATTAATATGATTGCGATAAATACTGGTAATATTTGTCTGGAATTTAATTATGTAAGTTACTTTCATAATGTGAGAGTTAAACAATGGACGAATGTCTGGTAGTTTTTATAATAAATTTAATAATAATGTAATTCATTCTATATTTTATTTAAAATAATTTATGATATTAATTATATAGTTATAACATCTTTTATCAACCTTCCAATTACACTGCACTTTAAATCTATATGAAGTGATGCTATCTTAATTCAAAAGATCATAATTTTCACTTTTACAATAATATTTTATTCATATTATGTCAATAACTCACATCTCAATTCCAAAATCGTACCCCTCTCTTCCGATAAGCTTTAGTTCGTGATTCAGCACCTCTTTTGCGTATTCCCGTTCAACTTTATCTTCGCTCTTCTTAATTTCATCAATAACATTTTCCTCGTTTACAAGCCCCTTCAATAATCGGATCTTTTTGTCGACGGTGACTTCGTTCTTGAAGCGGTTTAGGCTTTCTCTTCCTTTTGCTCCAATTTCCTTCCTTAATTCTATATTCTTCATCAGTTTAACGACTTCTGCGCCCATTTGCTCAATGTCTCCCTGCGGAACTGCGATGAGGCCTTCGTTGTCCGTCCAAAGTTCGTCCAACTTCATCATCAGTTTGGTGTAATGAAGAATAATCCTCAAGATAAACCAACTTGACAGGCAAGTTCACTAACAGATTGCTCCTAATCTGCATACGATCAATTAGAACTATTTCGTTCTCTTGAACCAAGTTTTGAACAACGATAATGAAGAAAATGGCGATACGGAGTCTTAGAACCTGCTAGTGTCTGCCTGGTCCAGATAAATTATTTATGTAGATATTTGTAAACAATAACATTTTTGTTAGTCAAGTGAGAATTACTACGTTAATTTGCGCGTAATTTAATACAAAATCTTAACTCCATGGTTTACTGCCCTATGAACTACCTCACTCTATATAGTTGCTACTACGTACAAAATCGGACATCATCGCGGACCCGCGGCGTCTCTGGACATTATTTGATTGACTGCTGTACACCTGCTGGTAACTCGCTGGTTCGCTATACGCCACGTCGCACTCGTCCACCACAAGCTTCATCTATTGAAGTGGGAGTCTATATTTAGAGCGAGCTTATTATACGGCCAAGAGCAAATGTAGCGGTTTAGTGTCCAGTTCGTGTAACTTACACTAAATTGAGTCAAGTTTTTACTATAAACGGATAGGTCTTCTATCTACCATGTACGCGTTATTTCCTGTAGCGACTTCGTTTCATTTTATTTCTACTTCGTGTAACAAATTTAATGTGGCAAACATACTGATGCACAATTAATAAACATAGAAGGTATCACCAATTTCATTTATTTCATGTTCTTAAACAACTATTTTGTTTCATTAATCACAAATGATTTGTTCAGTTGATATACCGAGTTGACTAGATTTTTAGGATCTTATGTCTATGGAATTATTCATCACTTCAAAATGAATGAACTTTACTTGATATATCTAGCTCTGTCGACGCCAATAGATTAGATCTTAATTATTTAGTCAAAGACCTCCTTATAATCTATGTATGTAATACAAGAATGAACTGAAGTTGAGTATTTCAAAGTGATCGACGAAATTTACAAATCGCTGGATTTTTCTTTGATTCTAAATATTTTATCAATTTCACACAAATATTTTATCATTTCACAAATCATAAAGGATTTGTTCAGTGATAACCGAGTTGACTTGATTTTTAGTTCATTATGTCAATGGAACTTCCATAGACTATACTTCCATAATGGAAGTATTCATCACTTCAAAATGAATGAGCAAATATTTGATTTCTTGTACGCTAGAAGTTGTTCTTGATGTATCTTGCTCTACTGATGTTAGTAGATTATATCCAGTAACATATTTTTAATTTATCGCAGATCTTAATTTAGTAATTCTAAATGTGTAAGAATGAACTGAAGTTAATACAGATGAATATTTCAAAGTGATCGACGAAAGTTACAAATCGCTGGATTATTCTTTGATTCTAAATATTTTATCACTAGAATGAAAGTTACAAACATAAAAATAAAATAAATATATTCATTCGGTTGCGCTTCTCGTTCCTCGCCGCATTCTACTTCCTGAGATGCGGCTCGGCCAAATCGGTTGCGGAAGGTAAAATCCCCCGATTCAAAGTGCTGAGCTGGCATCATCAAGGATCAGTATGGCTAAGGGCATGCCATCAACGAGCCTTCAGGATTGGAAAGCGGTAACCGCTCCATTGCTTCCTTAGAAACGCAGATGGTACGACGCAGGTGGATTTCCGTATAGATCGGCTTGCATAAAGCTGCCGCGTTACGCCCTGGATGTTTGTATCCGAGTCGTTGGTTGCCTTGGTTGCGGAGGTGCGCCTAACGTACATAGGTGTGTCTAAAACTAATGATCATTCGCGTGAACTTACAGTTCCTGTACAGAAGACCGAACTAGTATAAACGAAAGTTAAGTGAGTAGAATATATATATAGTACGTAACACTATGTGTTTGGAGTGTATTAATATAAATTATTTTAATTTTAGAATTATTATAAATATTAATAATATGATATTAAAATTATTATATTTCATGTATTTCAACTTATATTCAAATATATATCAAATTTTAAACGTAATATAAGAAGTAGCCATAGTATATTGATTCCTTTATATAGAAGAAATAATCATAACTAGATACTACTATCATTACATTATCTACCTGTAGTACTTTAAACTGAAATGATTATAAACATAAGTTTAAATTCCACTTTTTCTACAAATATTCATTAACACCAGTTTTCTAACGGCGTGTGAGATTATTGCTGTATGGAAGATTTATGAGTCATATCGTATTAATACAGACTTTTAACAAAATTCTATGTATCATTTCTATCATCATAACTGATTTAGCTTTCATCATTTTGGGAATGAAAATTGTTTTTGGTCATAACAAAACATTATGTTGTTGACATATATAGATATATAAATCTCTTTTTATTTTACTTCACTTATTCTTCTTCGATAAATATATTCATAATTTAGTAAATTTCGGTGATTATAATAATTTGATCTAGAAGAGATAAATGACGTATATAAGTATGTATTAGTATTAGTCGTATATAGAACTATATATTATAGCAACTTGAGATTTAAAGTCAATTACATAAATTTTCATAAATATAAATATAGAGTCTTGAAATAATATAGAATACTGCTTTCATCAATAATGATTAATAACAAAATATATAATATATTATAGTAATCATAGACTTGTAAATATATTAGTGTCTGTCAAATCAAAAATATTATTTATGTACTAAAAATTTAAAAATTTCCCATGTATGAAATTCAATGCTATGTATAATATTAGTTAGATAAGTAAACAGTATTCGCACATTTAAATGATTAACATTGAAGATACTTATTGAACTAAATATATAAATTTTTGACCACATGTTTAATTATTACTAATATTCATTAAACTAATTTCCGCCTATTATAGCCAGAATTGAAATATCATTGATAATGATTAATTGAATGTGTATAAGTAATATTAACGATAAAATTATCATTTATATATGATTATATTTCTTTGGAAACAATGAAAACTAAAGAATTTAAAAATAATTAATAAATGATGAACATATATAGCATCACTGTAAGACTTCCTATGTATGAATCGTTCCTTTATTTCTACATTATTTATACCCTTGGCCTAAAGTTCTTATCTCAGAGTTACGGGGACTTTCAAGATATTAGAGACCAGTTACTAAATGATAGATGGAATAAATGCAGTGTACATTATGTTTAAGCTTATACAAAACGTCATTATTATATTCATACAATTACTATGCATTATAGCCTATTAGCAACAGTTTTATGATACTATTCAAGATAGTATTGCGTCCATCATCAGGAAATAGTGATATAATTCATTTGATTTTTCAATTTTAACTTTTATTGCAGTAAATGATATTTTATATTATTTACTGAATAGTAATATATTTCCACTTCACAATGGATGCTATAACATCATCAGCTATTGAAGCTATATCAAATATACAATTGTAATATACAGTATATACGTTAATACTTTGACTAAACTGCAATTAAGGAGAATTATGGTACTGTTAGTTTTGAAATTAGTAAATAGGTGTGTTATTCAGTTGGCACAACATTCCATGTATGAAATAAAATTAAAATCTCAAAAAATCACGACCGTACTTCAAACAAGATTTTTCCAGTGGTTATAATTAAATATCAGCTAAAACGTAGTGTTACGTACTATATAAATATAAAAATTACAAACATAAAATATGGGTACCAATGAAACAAATCAGCGTCAGTCGAAGGGCCTGAGGTCTTCCTGTCCCCAGAACTCGAGCTCCTTCTGGTAGATCTCCATGGCCCTCTCTTCGGTCACCTTCTCTTCTTCGGCCTGCATCTGCTTCACCACGCCGTTTCCGTCTATGATCCCAGTTATGAGTCTCACCCACTTGTTGATCGTCTCTTCGGTCCTGAACTTCTCAACCGCCTTCCTGGCTTCCATTCCCTTCTCTAATCTGAAGGTCTGGTTCTACAGTAAACGTACTACCTCTCTCGCCATTGCGTCCGTGTCTCCTTTCGGAACCGCCGTGATGCCCTCCTGCCAGAGCTCGCAGAAGTCCAGCTCGAAGGCGACCGTCGGGACGCCGTAGGACTTGGACTCGACCAGCACCATCGGGAAGCCCTCGATCGCGGAGGTCATCACCATCACGGAGGCGTTTCGGTAGTAGGCCTCGATGTCTGCCTGGAAGTCGACGAACTGGACGCTGTTCTGGATGCCCAGCTCCCGCGCGAGCTGCCGGCACTCCTCTTTGTAGTCCTCGAAGCCGCCTCCGATGAACTGGAGCACCGCGTTCGGTTCTTCTTCCAGCACTTTTTTCATCATCTCGACCGCCAGGCGCTGCTGTTTGTGCCTTCTGTTGAACCTTCCAACTAGAATGATGTTCTTCGTTTCTAGCCTGGACATCTGGATTTTGTCCAGGTCGAAGGTGAGCGGGTTCGGCATGTAGAGCGCGTTCTTGACTCCGGCCTTCTTCCAGAGCTGCACGTCGACCCGGCTCAGGCAGAGGAGGGCGTCCACCATCGGGTAGGCCACTTTCGCGAAGTCGAACAGGCGCCTCTCGTCGTTGCACAGCGGGTACAGGAAGAAGTTGTGGTCCACCGCGATCACGGGGATGTTGTTCCGTTTTAGCGTCTGGATGGTCAAATAATTTCTGAAAGCCCAATGTTCTTGACATATGAACAATTAAACTTTAAAATTAATATGTAAATTAACTATTTCCACATTTTATTGTGCTAAAACTTATTAAATCTAATCCCAACTCCTTGTTTTACTAATTGGCTCATCATCTTCAAATGGAAGAATAACTCTGACAACATTCTTTGGTATTGGATATTCATTTTCTTGGGGCGTATCCGTAACAAGTAGCAATTACATACCTCTATTATGTAATTATTGAGCAAGCAGTTAAGTAACACGTTCAACTCCACCATCATTAAGTCGCTTCGAAATAAAACCTATTGAATAATTGCTAAGATTTTTGCGTTCGAAATTATCAAAGATTTGTTTGATTTCTTGGTTGGCTAGAATAATATGTAACATATTAATCATTTTGATGTGGTAATATATAAGCTGCTTATAATGATACTTATAGTATTTATTACTTTGTGTATTTGAAAATTAAACATAAATTATCATAAATTATTGCAAGAGTATCACATAAATATGTACATAAATATACATAAAGTATATTATATAGTGTAATGTTATTTAGTATATTATCTATGTGCATTCTTGGCCGAGTGGTTAAGGCGTAACGTTAAGGCCGTTATTGACAGCAGTCAGCGTGGGTTCAATCCCCACAGAATGCAAGTTTTACTTTTAAAGTTATATTTCATCATTTGGCATCATTTTTACATTATTGCATGAATAATTCAATATTAGTAGTGTGTATCAACTTATTTCGCTCCAATGAATCCGTAAACAATTAGAAGAATTAAAACAGAGTTACAGTCTCACGTTAAAAATCCGCAGTCTTTCTTTAGAACATACGCGGATCCGAACAACATAGCCAATGTTCACTTTACGTTTTTGGGTCCGCCAGACTCTCCGTACGAGGGTGGTTTGTATCACGGTATAATCCTCTTGTCTGACTAGTATCCGATGAAGCCTCCAAATATTCAGTTTTTGAACGACAACGGCCGTTTTGAGCCGAGGAAGAACATTTGCACCACGTTCACTGCCTATCACGAGGAATCGTGGCTTCCTACGTGGAACATAAGCAACATAGTGCTCGGTCTGCGCTCAATGTTTTCAGAGGACACCCCCGGGTCCATTGGCTCCATCCAGTGCTCCCCTGACCAGAGGAAGAACTTCGCCTCCAAATCAAAGGACTTCAAGTGCAAAATATGCGGCTCCGACCACTCAGCTTTGAAATTGGACGACAATTAAACGGTTGAAAAAACGACCCCAACCGAAAAAATAGTTGAAAAGCTCCCTGAAAAAGAAACTGAATAAACAACTGAAAAAGAAATAGTTGAATAAACAACTAAAGAGACCGAGAAAACGGTTGAAAAAGAAACAGAACCTCTTGAAGAAAAATAAGAGAAGAAAATAAACGAAAATGAAACTGAAAAAACGAAGTAAATTATTTTAACTATTTAACCGGAACAAAAAGAAAAAGAGGAACCAAAAATGGAAGAGGAAAAAACGACCCCTCCGCTCCAAAACGAGGAGTCTGAGGAAGAGGAGGAGGTTCCGCAGAACGCGGATTACATTTTCGCGCTCGTGAACTGCAAAATTCAACAACTCAAGAGGTGGAAATGAATTTATAATAATTACATGATTAACCTTTTTCAATAAGGGGGTTACCATTTTCAACCCCCTTGTAAGCGAGTTGACCTACCCCCTTATATATAAAATGTTACCCCCTTCTGAATGAGGTTATGTAGTAATGCAACGTACTATTACGTATCTGTACACAAAAAATGAAAATGAAATATAATATATTAAAACATAATGGGTGTTAATATAAAGAATAAAATAGATTTAGACTTAACACTTGTAGCTTAACATTCATTGTGTGAATAAGCAACATCAATAATTTGATACTTAATATAGTGATATCAAAGTATGATAATATTCATTTTACAAATATTTAATATTGGATGATTTAATCTACTGAGTGCTTATCTTTTTATTGTTGTTATTATTCGTAAAACGGATTATATAATATTTATTTATTTCCACTCACCAATATGTTCCCATTTAATTTTATTCACACAAGTCAAATTTAAACTTGCCAGCCTTCTCAAATGTCGATCAAAACTCAGTACAGTTACGTATTAATAGATAGCATTTTTGACGTTAACAAAAATGCCAAAAGCGAAACAAAAGTCTAAATTCTTGATTAAAATAGGACCAACTTGGTCTACAAAGGATAGTACTACATTCTAAAACGGGGAGTTAGATACGCCATACCAAGAAGCAAGAACGGAGAAACCGAGAAAATCCAACTTGTATTTGAGCAAATTGCATCTGGCTCGTGGACTCCTGATTTCGACCTTGAAAGTTTCAAAAATAATGTAGCCTCGCAATTTAATTTACATAGAAACAAGGACGACACGATAGAAGTTATACGAATGGGTGAATTCCGAATGACGTCAGAAAACAAATATGAAATCTTAAACACATTGACTAAATTAAAAGAAGAAAACGTTATATTTACCGAAACGCGTATCAAATAGGCACTGGCGAAAGTTTACATTAAAGTAGTTTCTTGTGAGAGCAATTCCAATGAAGTGAGAGTCAAAATACAAAATAATTCTGGAAGAAACAGGCTATCATATGGGGATTACTACGTTCTCCAACTAAATACTGAGTACTGCATGTTCAGCTAGTTGGAGCTCGATGAAAAATACGTTCTCATATTCAACGAGATAGTTTCCTTCGAGTGGATCCCAGATTTTTCAGTAGACCTGGATCCGTCTGTAGATATCCAAGCCATGCGTAGAGGAGAGTATTTCCCTCAGAACTAGTATTTTTACGACAACGTGCCGGTATGTGTAAAGGTAGAAGTAACCGGAAGGCTCACCACCAGAATGCTGGCTGCCCCGCTTAGCAACGCAGACTACAACAAGCCAGACTTCAAGCCGCTTACTTACGTCAAGAGACACGAACCACTTCTTATTACTTAGATTTATGGTGATTTCGGGAAAACTACCTACAAAGGAATGGAGGGATGGGTCTGCATTAGATACGTCACCAAACTCGGAAAAGAAGGCGCGTGCGCTTGTGACTACTGCAAACCACAATATCTTCGAAATCCTGCTTCTGCCTTATACCAACCGAAGTAACCTTTATTAAAAAGCAAAATTATTAACGATTCTATACTACGCCAAATATATTGGTAATACGTAAATTGTAAGTGTTAGTTTTGCAATGAAGTAAAACAATAGATTGAACTTTGCTTTGATCCAGAATTGGTAAAATTATTATATCATAAAAATGGCAGATGTATTAATTATGATTACATAGCAAATATATTGAATAAATAGTTTAATGAAAAGTATACCAATAAATAAGTATATAAATTATTTGTTGAAAGAATTCTTCCAAAAACAAAGAAACAAGTTTCTGAACAAATGATGGAAGAACTTCATAAGTTCTCTGCGTGTATATACAACGATTAGTTACCAGTAATAAGAGACGCAGTCGTTAAAAATATGAACGTTCTGATGAAAGATTACGACACCGCCAAAGTTAAGGAACGGCTGAAAAACTGGATCACATACAAAACTCCAGATTCAAAAAGATTAACGGATGCAGAAATATAGAAAACAGTTCATATAATTGTTATTAAATATTCTGTGATATACTATAATGAAGATGCTCAAGAATAAGTAAATAATATACTTGAGTATAGACTAGGAGATAATTTTGATTATGAAACTACAAATGCTTTATAGTTTTTAAATAATAAAATATAATAAAATAGAAGACCTGAATGAGAAGAGATAATTGTCATCATTTTAAATAACATAATAACACCATCGAGCCACACAATGTTCATATTTACCAGAAAATGTCTATATAGGACATTATTTAAATTAGAGATAATTAGAGTGATTATTAATCTCATCATACGGAATCTCGTCAAGACTCTGCTGATCACAAACAGTTCACAAACTCCGAGTCAAATATACTACTGAAAGCTTTACGAAAACAATAGATCAAATCGAGTCACTCAGCTTTATTATGATCAACTATGCGTATCCTGATCAAGTTCGAACGTAGTATCGGAATGACCTTTTAACGATTTTTATTACATATAGTCTGTAAGAAAACTATAAAAAGAGAATAAAAACTATAAAAAGATTATAAGTGAAATTAACATTGAAAAACTCAGTTGTAAGTGTCTAGATTTTGTTTTTGAGCTTTGAATGACTATACTATCTCAACTAAGATACTGGGGTATACAGGGTTTGATTGTCAGAGTAAAATAACGTTTTGGACCCGATGGATTGCATTCTATTGTATTATTTGATAGTTAATCTTACCTCATATCAACTTATTCATCGTTCATATAACGTTATTCATTGCATAATGAAGATAGTTTACTAACTATTTTAGTAATTTTCTTACGTGTTCCCTTCTGTAAGGTTAGCATGTGCAAATAGAGTCATGGTGGGTATATAATTGTACACTGATGATACTGGGCTAACTTACTTTCTGTTGTTCTTCAAATCAAATTTTGTTTATTAAGGTTGTTAAAAATGAGCTAGATCAATTTAAATGATGTGCGAATAAACTAAGTAGGGCCCTGCATATAATTTTAATTGAGATGTCTTGTTAAGGCTTCTAACTATTTCAAGTTCGGAGTGGAATTAGTATTCCAATATATTTTCTTTTCTGCAAATAGAATTATTTGTTACATTCGCTTCTTCCTTTGCTGAAGTCTAACCTGTAACTCTGAATGGAACCAAAACAATTCCAACAAAACCCTCAAAAATTAATTTACATGATAAGTTACGAACGAATAAGAAAAGATTTAAGCCGACTATCAGCTAGCGAACTGAGAATTGATTTCATTTGACCTGAATCGAACACTTTTCAAGACTTTGTTGAACTATTTCTTGAAAACTTCAAACATATATTACTCCAAACCTCCATTTTTAATTTTACGGGATAAATTCGTTAAATTATTTGGAGATTTGACAAATTGCAGGTTTCCACAAGTGTGCTAGAAGATTTAACTCGTCAACCAGTTTTTCTACTTAGCAGATCCCAATATCAATCTCTTAGTGAACTATAAAAACTGGATTCACTGATCACAGTGAAAACAACATCATGATGACTATTCTTTGTGGATATTATATTCAATCTTTTGAACGTGAAGTAGTTCAATACTTATCACTTGTTGAAAGCAGATCATAAATTCAACTTTACAAATTTATCTAAATTTAAAATATTCAAAAGTCTCCTTATACCTTCTTTGAATATTATATTTTCATTTAATGCAGCGCACAAACACAACTTGATTTGAAAAGAATATTTTCTTATTTTATATCTCAAGTCCAATTTGAAGTGAGAAGTTTACAACATTAAAAATTAACATAGTGTGGTTAAATATCTATTATTATTAGTTATAGAAGGAAATTAATTAATTCTCACTATTACTCGAGTTATGGGCGTATTTTCTCTGACAATCAAACCCTGTATACCCCAGTATATATGTGTAATATGAATATTAACGGTTAGAATAACTTTATATGTTTGTAAAAATGAAAGAATATGCAATTGCTTAAGCTTAGATGAAATATATGTAGATGGGTGTCTCAATTCGAGGTAAGTACTCTAAATATTTATTTTTATGTATTTTCTAATTATTATACTTTTAAAATATTAATAATTAATTCACACATCATAATGTTAAGAATTATAGCAATCATTGCCACTTAAGATATTAAACCAAATTCTGATTATTATATTGCTTTTATTACATTAAAGCTTGATGATGGTGGTATCGAGCGAGTAACATAATTGTTAACAAAGGAGCTATCTTTAAGAAGTTTTAAAATTTTACTTATAACTGGATTACCAAGTACTAATGATTATATAATTCCTTCAAATGTTGAACGTATTGTATTACCATTTGTAGAAGATGAACCCGGTTTAAAATAATTATCGTGGGACCAAATTCATGATATTGCGAATAAACTAACGATACAACTTATTAAACTACATTCCCATTTTAACATACAAATGTTTGTATGTTAAGAGCATTGGTCAATACGAAATTATTTGACCATCCAGACGCTAAAACGGAACAACATCCCCGTGATCGCGGTGGACCACAACTTCTTCCTGTACCCGCTGTGCAACGACGAGAGGCGCCTGTTCGACTTCGCGAAAGTGGCCTACCCGATGGTGGACGCCCTCCTCTGCCTGAGCCGGGTGGACGTGCAGCTCTGGAAGAAGGCCGGAGTCAAGAACGCGCTCTACATGCCGAACCCGCTCACCTTCGACCTGGACAAAATCCAGATGTCCAGGCTAGAAACGAAGAACATCATTCTGGTCGGAAGGTTCAACAGAAGGCACAAACAGCAGCGCCTGGCGGTCGAGATGATGAAAAAAGTATTGGAAGAAGAACCGAATGCGGCGCTCCAGTTCATCGGAGGCGGCTTCGAGGACTACAAAGAGGAGTGCAGGCAGCTGGCCCGGGAGCTGGGCATCCAGAACAGCGTCCAGTTCGTCGACTTCCAGGCAGACATCGAGGCCTACTACCGAAACGCCTCCGTGATGGTGATGACCTCCGCGATCGAGGGCTTCCCGATGGTGCTGGTCGAGTCCAAGTCCTACGGCGTCCCGACGGTCGCCTTCGAGCTGGACTTCTGCGAGCTCTGGCAGGAGGGAATCACGGCGGTCCCGAAAGGCGACACGGACGCGATGGCGAGAGAGGTAGTACGTTTGCTGTAGAACCAGACCTTCAGATTAGAGAAGGGAATGGAAGCCAGGAAGGCGGTTGAGAAGTTCAGGACCGAAGAGACGATCAACAAGTGGGTGAGACTCATAACCGGCATCATAGACGGAAACGGCGTGGTGAAGCAGATGCAGGCCGAAGAAGAGAAGGTGACCGAAGAGAGGGCCATGGAGATCTACCAGAAGGAGCTCGAGTTCTGGGGACAGGAAGACCTCAGGCCCTTCGACTGACGCTGATTTGTTTCATTGGTACCCATATTTTATGTTTGTAATTTTTATATTTATTTTATTTTTATGTTTGTAACTTTCATTCTAGTGATAAAATATTTAGAATCAAAGAATAATCCAGCGATTTGTAACTTTCGTTGATCTCTTTGAAATATTCATTAACATTAACTTCAGTTCATTCTTACACATTTAGAATTACTAAATTAAGATGCGATAAATTAAAAATATATCACTGGATATAATCTACTAACATCAGTAGAGCAAGATACATCAAGAACAACTTCTAGCGTACAAGAAATCAAGTATTTGCTCAATCATTTTGAAGTGATGAATACTTCTGTTATGGAAGTATAGTCTATGGAAGTTCCATAGGCATAAGATACCAAAAATCAAGTCAACTCGGTATATCACTGAACAAATCCTTTGTGATTTGTGAAATGAAATAGTTGTTTAAGTACATGAAATAAATGAAACTGGTGATACCTTCTATGCTTAATAATTATACATTAGTATGTTTGTAATTAAATTTGTTACACGAAGTAGAAATAAAATGAAACGAAGTCGCTACTGGAAATAACGCGTACGTGATAGATAGAAGACCTATCCGTTTATAGTAAAAACTTGTCAATTTAGTGTAAGTTACACGAACTGGACACTAAACCGCTACATTTGCTCTTGGCCGCATAATAAGCTCGCTCTAAATATAGACTCCCACTTCAATAGATGAAGCTTGTGGTGGACGAGTGCGACGTGGCGTATAGCGAGCCAGCAAGTTATCAGCAGGTGTACAGCAGTCAATCAAATAATGTCCAGAGACGCCGCGGGTCCGCGATGATGTCCGATTTTGTACGTAGTAGCAACTATATAGAGTGAGGTAGTTCATAGGGTAGTAAACGATGGAGTTATGTAGGTATTAAATTACGAGCAAATTATTGCAGTAATTCTCACTTGAACATCAAAAATGTTATTGTTTACAAATATCTAAGATTATTTATTTCAACACCAAACTGATCTTTCTTCATTTCAGTATCATTTAAGTTTGTTCTATTCATGTAATCTTGACAAAGTATTATATTTAACAAGGAATGTTTTGATCTTCATAATTTTTCTGCATAATTTAATTAACCGAATCAAAATATTCTAAATCATTATTGATGTAGGTCTTTCTAAGACTCTGTATCACCATTTTCTTCATTATCGTTGTTCAAAACTTGGTTCACGAGAACGAAGTAGTTCTGGTTGATCGTATGCAGATTAAGTGCAATCTGTTAGTGAACTCGCCGGTCCAGTAGGTTTATCTTGAGGATTAGCTAAGTAGTGCTGTGAATATTACTGACTATTTTGTTTCTAAGCAGAAGCATAACTTAATCACATAGTTAGAACTCGGATGTATTGTTGGTGCTGGTGAAAACATCGCCGATTATGTTATCCAGGTGTTGTGGAGGCGTTTTCAAGGGTTTAGAAGTTGATCTCATTGAAGTGACGAATTAATTGTTTTAACTCATTGATGCAAAAAAGCTAGACGAAAGCTAACTAATTCCCAAAATGTAATTCGCTACCTTGATTTAAATATTTATGTTTAAATAATGGTAATAATATATAATACCTCTTGATAACTGATGATAAGGTTACAGTTAAGTGAGTCATTTTATAATACCTCTTGATAACTATTATCGGTATTGAATGTTTAAATAAAGTATTTTGTGTTTAAATCTACAACAAAAAAATATTTTCAACAACAACAGCCTCACTGGCACCACTGAACGATAACTTTGCTGACTAGGTCTTTCCCGTCTTTGGTGACAGTTCCGAGGTGGTTTCCGACGTTGAACACGACTGCGTTGAGGTTTTCGTTTTTCTTCATTTCTTCGAGTGGGATATAGTCTCCTCCGATGACGTCATCGTCTGTGTTCAGGAATAAGCTCGGCACCTTTAATTTCTGCATCCTGTCGTCCAGCTTCACCCAGTCGTAGTATTCTTGCACGTTCTTCATCTTTCTTATCTTCACCCACACTTATTGGTCGTAATATTCGATCATTTATCTTTTAATGATGTCATTTAAATATTAATCGTCGAATCCGTGGGCGTTAAAGTACTCTCGGTTGTTGTTTATGTACGGTTCCAGGCAGGAACCGAGCATTTTCTTCAGCCTGGGGTGCATGCGAACGGTGTGGCTCGGGTCGTGCTCGACGAAGGCCATGACCAGTTTCTCCACCTTGGAAATGTTTGATTCGGAGCTGCACATGTAGTGGCACACGTTAAAACCGCCCAGTGAGTAGCCAGCTAATATTACTTTACTGCTAGGGATCAGGCCGATGAGGGCGTTGATGTCCTCGGTGTCGTAGCCCTCGGACCTGAATTTGATTTGTTGTGGGTGAATTCTCGTGTCCAAGGACCCTCTTGGAAGGAGGATGTACACTGGGTGCCCGTTTTCGTAGAACTCGGACGCAGCACGCCTAATACAAGCTGACTTTGAATGACCGCCCATGAAACAGACAATCACCACTGGTGTTTTTATTGACTTCTCACTCATTAGAGTCTCGTAGAAGAAAATATCGTTCTTATCAGTAGGATAGGCGAAACTACGCCTCTCATAAGTTGGCTTCGGTGGCTGGATCTTATTCGGCTTCGACGGAATCGGAATCTTAGAACTATTGATTTCGTTTATAATCGATGTAAGATGTTGGTCTTTTGTTACGAATCTGGTTATTTTATAGGTCTTTGGCTTTCTACTGCGTTTCAGAATAAAAATTGATAAGAATAATGTTCCTATCAGGACAGTTATAACCTATCTCATTGAAGTGGATTTTAGTCAATATTTAATATTATTTCATATCTCTCTTAACTTTGTGTTTTCAACGTATTATTTAGTGTAATATAATCAAATCCAATCAAAAATATGAGAAATAAGAATTCGTGTTTTATTTTACTACAGGTTAAACTATGAACTTTATTATCCAAACAATCACATCAATTCAAGACACAACAACAAAAGCAATTGATCATAATATACACATCATAATATGCTCTCTTCATGCCGCTATGGTTAGATATTATTGAAACCAATGAAAATTATACAATAATATCAAACTTCAAGCATCAGTCAATCTCTTTAACAATTTCAATAATTTCTTAACATACATAATATATTCATCATTTATTTAAATTCCTCGTAATTACAGTTAGTATTTTGTGTCATCTATGAGTTAATATGTTATATTATTAGTATTATATATAACATTCATAAATAGTTTCCATTAGTCCATTTGTTAGAATTGGTGTGTAAAAATAATATTCGTTTAAATTATAATTTCAATATATTAAATACCACTTCTTTTTATGAAGGATTGACAAAATTGATTCATTATATATGATAAAGATATGACTGAATACGTAGTCATATTACGCTGATTTATTGTACAACTCAAGCTACACTATATTATAAATGTTTAACACATAATTTACAAGAAAAAATATTTTATCATCCTATGACATGTGAAACAGTTGTCTTACGCGATCGCTAACAATCAAAATTGCCTCAATTTAATATAATCTATTAAGATTTAGTTTTATTTAATAACATAACTTAATCAGCCTAAAGAATCAATTCCAGTAAATTGAGGTTAAGTCACTTAAACAAAGTGTTTTCTGATAAACACCCTAATATAAACATTGCAATAAACTGCTCATATAATTATTAAAAATGATGTTATTCTTCGTTATCTTTTCCACTTCCCAACTTAAATGGTTAATTTACAGGTAAATTAAACTGAGATAAAAAAGTTTGAGGACAGTTTCAAGCAGGCGGTGGAGCAGCGCACGAAGCAGAGCTACGCCACAATGCTCGAGACCTACGTGGCCTACAAGAACCTGAACGAGTTCTCGCGCCAGCACTTCTGGGAGTTCATCGCGAACCAAACCGGCCTCCAGCGCGAGCGCGTGTACAAGTTCTTCCGCTTCACCTGGACGCGCCAGTTCTACGCCTGCCTGGACGACCACCGCGACTCGATCAAAGCTTTGGTTTGTTAAATCTTGGACTAACTGAACGAACAGAAGCAAACGGCCATCTACTCCAAGGTTTGGAACAAGGTGTGGCCGGTGTACCAGGACTACGACCTCCACTACGACGGCACAGACCAGTTCGTGCGCAACTGCGTCAACTGGTACTTCAACAAGAAGGCCCAGAACCAACCTGTTATTGTGAACGTGACCAAACCAGTTCTCCCAGCAAAACCAGTTGTCTCCATCAAAAAACTACAAGAACAAATGACAGTCACAAAACAAGTGGTTTAAAAAGAAACTAAGGAACAAAGCGATGAGGTGGAGTACTCGGACAAATACGACTACTTCGGAAAAATATCCGAAGGGCAGTACAAAAGATGCTTCGAAACATCAATTGAAGCAGACTCGTGCGCAGACGAAGCAGAATTCTGCAACAGGCGCAGATACAGAGAATACAACGTAAAACACGCAATTATCGGATTTATGTATGACGATATGCGATAAGAAGAAGATTTAGAAACCGCAGCCAGCGAAAGCGATTACACATACTGGGGAGAATAGTGAAGAAGATTTTACATTACTATTATATGAATACACTATTAAATAAATAGAATTTTTGCTATTATTTATGTCCCACACCACGAAACATGGTTCTTCTCCAACTAACTGAATAAGAAATAAAACTATTTGAAGAAGCTTTTAAAACAGTTGTGTAAAGAAGGACCACATAAATTCCACGTATATTCTTTGAAACAACGAAAGACGCATTTAATGTATACAAAAACTTTGATGAATTTTAAATAGTTAATTTTTGGAAAGATATTGCAGATTTATGCAAACTTGACAGATAAAGAGTATATAAGTTCTTCCGGTTCACTTATTCACGTTAGTTTTATACAGATTTGAATCTGTTTAAGTAAAAAATTGAACAGTCAGTTTTTAATATTCTGATTGAATATCCTGAAAAGGATTCAGCGACCCATTTAACTGTTTGGAAACAGATATGGCAAGATTATTATAATTTCGGACTACACTATGATGCAACAGATTAATATGTAAGAAATTGTGTTAATAAATATTATAAAAAGAAAAATACTGGTGATAACCACATAGTACAAGACGAAAAATAAATTGTTTGATCATGTAATCGATCAGGTATTTGGTAATATTTAAAAATATATGGAAATATTCAAAATAGGTTCAAGATGTGATTATATCAACAACAATACCATATTAGCATTAGCATTTTTAATATCATTTTAATCCATTTCATCATTTTTGCAATGTAACATACAAAATATGTGTTTAAACAGAAGTGTGTCAACAATTATTTTTATAATCCTATAGACAATTTTGTTACATTTTATTAAATATTCCAATCCATATCTCAGTTTAAACCACTCCTATGTAAACTGAGATGGTGAATCTACAAATAAACTAAACGGATATTCAGTAATTTGAGGACAGTTTCAAGCAGGCGGTGGAGCAGCGCACGAAGCAGAGCTACGCCACGATGCTCGAGACCTACGTGGCCTACAAGAACCTGAACGAGTTCTCGCGCCAGCACTTCTGGGAGTTCATCGCGAACCAAACCGGCCTCCAGCGCGAGCGCGTGTACAAGTTCTTCCGCTTCACCTGGACGCGCCAGTTCTACGCCTGCCTGGACGACCACCGCGACTCGATCAAAGCTTTGGTCTGTTAAATCTTGGACTAACTGAACGAGCAGAAGCAAACGGCCATCTACTCCAAGGTTTGGAACAAGGTGTGGCCGGTGTACCAGGACTACGACCTCCACTACGACGGCACAGACCAGTTCGTGCGCAACTGCGTCAATTGGTACTTCAATCGGGTTGATAACGGTCTCCCAATTATTATTTAAAGCAGCAAAAGTTCAACGTAAAGCATCAAAATTGTTTAGTAAAAAGAAAAAATTACTACAGTAGTACAAAAAGATAAACAACAGGTTAAATAGGACTAAGTGAAGAGGCAACAAAAGAAAAAGGTAGAAACATTAAATGATAACTACAACTACTTTGGAAAAGTATTTGATGAAGAGTACAACTTCAAATACACAGAATTTGAGAATGATACTGTTTGCGAAAGCACAGAAATCCAATGGTAAGATGATGAATACGATGAAATCGTAGAATTGAGATTTAATATAGACATTGGATGGGAAGACTTATGAAAAATGCTATAAACAAGCATGCTAGTGATAAATGTATAATTAATGTATATATTTTATTTATAATCATACAAAGCACATATTACACTCAAACTAATATTTCTAGCATTTTAATTATGTTTTAAGGGATTCCAATATATTTGCCTTCTGAAATTAACTCAATTAAATGTTTTATTTTGCGATTTATTTACAACCGTGTTTTGGATAGTAATAAAACTTGTATTTGGTCTATTCCGCTTCGTCCCCAGATAGTTAGGCCAGCATATAGTGCCTAAATATCTATTTGAGACCAGTCGCCTGTTTTCCGTTTTTATGTTAGTTTCAAATCATATATTTAATTTCATATGCGGACCGGGTTTTAAATTCTCTGATATAATGGAGGTGGGAGGCTAATATTTTAAAATATTAATGTGTATCAATAGTATATAACATAGTTATATTTTATTCATTTTTTAATGTTTAATTGTTTCACTTCATTCACCGATATTTTTCACTATATTTCTTGAAATTCACTATTAATTCAAATTAACGGTCTGGTGCGATAAAGCTTTAATTATATCCACTAGAGACTATTCTATAAATATTTCTAGACCAGAGCTTTTATATATATTTCCTTATTAAACAACAAATTATTACTAAATGTTAAGAAATAGTTAAACATTTCCTGGACGGTTTTTTAAATTTATTCACTATTTGTATATATCACAATATAAATAATAGTATTATTATACAAGATGATATAATTTATCCATATTGTCTTGGTTGATTTAGATTATTTGTTTTTACATTTTTATTCATTAATTTCGTGAACCCTTTTTCGGACTGCAAATCCATCTTTATTCTTTTGCATAGGATAATAACATATAATAACACTCTTTGCTAGGGCATCTAGATTTATTCTGCAGTTATAAATATTAACATTAGCTCACATAGCAATTCATTCTCCTTGAGTATTTTAGGTCTACAATTATATAGTATTATATCACCCAGTATTTATAGTTAATACAGAAGCCAAGCTATAACGAAGATAATTTTCTCACTTCTCTAGATTTCTAAAAAGACTAAAACTATGGCCACTTTCTAGCTTTAGTTAGCAAATTAATTATTGGAATTTATTACAAGAGTACTAAGCTATTTCTCAGGTTATATTAAATTTAACCATATTAATCTTGTCATAAATAGTATATCAACTTTTTAATTCCAGAACCCTGAAGTGGATATTAAAAAACAATTAAATACAAGGTCAGAACCAAATAAGTTAATATAGAAATTATTTTGTAATTTGCTTCAGCAGGTTCAAAGTTATTTTTTGTAATTTGAAGTAACTGTAATTATCAAGTGAGAAACTATATCATAGTGACTCTTAAAATATACTTAAACTGTTGTAGTATTATTCTAAAAATTACTTTCTAATAACTGAGACATTAATCTATGTTATATTATTGTGAACATGTGATGTATACCCATGTATTTACTTAAAGTGAATATATTGCAATCAACGGTCATACTTGGTCAAATAAAATTAAATTTGAGAAGCTGATGTTTGAATATTTATTAATTAATTCTGTGTAATCAATAGTTGAATTCTAATTCTGGAGTGGATAATAAAAAATAAGTTACTATTAGAGTGAAATAAATAGCGATTGTATATAAATAATTTGAAATTTCAAATGGGAAACAAGCGGTTAAATGAACTCCAATATTAGAATATAGCATGATTCAAAAGAAGTTACCCACATCATGGAATGAAAGAAACTGGCGTATTTTAAAAAATGCGCTTAAATCTACCAATTCACTTCATAATATAATAGAATTTTGTAATATACTGAGCTCTATAATGGTTAAAATGGAAACTAGTTAAATAACTCATCATAAATGCCCCAACATCACTCTTGGAACTTTTAATATAATAACCATTGAACAATATCAAAATATTGGATTAAATTGAAGCATTTTCATAACTTTAAAGAGAAGAAAATAAGCTACATCAATTAAATACAGTTTTTCGCTTTATTGAGTCTGAGTGTATTACAATCAGCGATGTATAAAATATTTCCTCCGCGATTTTTTGTTCGGTAAGAATAAAAAACAAAATTAAGAACACAGATATTAGGGAGATCGAGCCCTCTTAATTGAAGTTGTTATAAGCTGAGAGCATTGTATCATCATATATTTGGTTCGATTCCCTTCTAGTCAATAAATTGCTGGACTACTATATATTTAATATTCCAAGAGATAAGTTAATATTTAAAACCTTGCAAGCAGCTATATAATATTAGTAGCATAACTTGAATAATGGTGATATATTATTCAATGATATGATACTTCTTTCCTTCAGAAGAATGATTTTATATTTTCCTTTTTCACATGTATTAATAATTTTAATATTTTATTTCCGTAAAAATAATTAATTCATTTTAGTATACACGTCTTATATTTAGCTTAACATATTTTCTTCATTTATATTCTTAAAACGTTCAAATATAATAAATAGAGTAAGAACCCTGAAGTGGAAAATTATAATAACAATAAAAACACTGATATACAACAAGTAAACACATATTATAAAATTAACTAAAATAGTTCACAATTTCATCTCCGGTCCGGATATTTAATTTCTTAGTTATCCTATTTTTAACAGCGTTTATATACTCTTTTTACGTATTTCTTCCATGCTTGGATGTGAAAACAACAAAAGAAAAATATGCTTATACGTCAGTTATCTATGTTAGTCTCAAAGCGTGTCAATTATGAATACAATAAAATATAAAAATAAATGCTTCACATAATTAATTAGGCCTAATCATACTCATTTGTTCACAGAATTCGTCGTACGCCTAGAAATTCTCCGACAGCTTGAACGAAGTCTTCGGGGTATATTCTGAATTCGTCCATAGAAGTCGTTTCTTGGAACATTTATCTGAAAAGTGTTTGGATGTAAGTTGCGTACCGTTTTATTTGAACCATTGTCTTCGTCATGACCAGAATCTGGACCTTTTCCAGCTGTTCGAACCCGAAAACGGTGATTCCGGTGTAAAAACGGGCCTTTTCCGAGGGGCTCCACTGGGAATAGTGGAGAACTTTCGTTGATTTCAGGTTTTGAAGAGAAAGTTGGGTTTGGAGTATCTCAAGGCTCAGCGCGATGTTGGATTCACGGAGATTTATTTGGAGTGTTCGATTGATAGATATGTTACAGCGAGTAAAAATAATGGTGAGGATTTGGTTAACTTTTAGTTTAATGATCACATGAAATTGGAATTAGAATTGATTAAGTGCACAAAACTTTCGCCAATAGCTGCAGTATTGAATTATTCTATAATAATGTACAATATTTGTATCTGTCAAATAAAAATACATGAAAAGATTATGAAAGTTTGACAAGTTTTTAGTCAAAATAATTGCTATTATCGTGGTTATGAGTATTTTGGTGTTTATGATATTCCACACCAGAGATCAAATGACACAAATTACCTCCGTTGTAGTTGTTGATGAATTTGAAAATAATGAAGAAAAACCACCTACTCTGATGACTTAAAACTAATAACATAATAGAAGCCGGGTAATGCGATCCAAAAAACCAAAAGTTAACAAAGTATTTAGAATAGCAGATTTTATCTCAACAAAAGGTCTTGTTGAGTGAATTGTGTATTTATCTCATATTAAAACAAAATATCATATTTATTTCACCCGCTTTAGATTACTTCTAGCATATTATATTTATAAGTAAACATACAGTTTCAATTTGTCTTTCAATTTATAAATTTTGAAGCAGCTTTAATTTTGTAATGTTTTTGTTTTACATGATCGAACAATCAATCGCACTATTGATTGCAATGATTACTGTAACAAAATTTTGCAGAATTAATCCTATACGAAATTAATAAAAAGCCAAATACTATATAATATATGTCAATTGCTGATAATGTTATACTAAACTTATCACTCATCAAATTACTATGCTAGTTCTAAACTTAATAATACAGTTATATTTTCGTCAAGTCGTTTTTAATATTCAAGAGCCTTCATAAGTTCTCCAGCTTTTGTAGCTTCATAAACGCATTACAGCAATCCTGCATTTATTTCGAGAAGACAATCTATTTTGGCCTGTTTCTGATTCATTGAAGTGATTTGATGTATTTTAGCAAATTATATTATAGATGCATGTTATATGTAATCACCACTTCTCATTTGAAAAATGGACCCAATCTTCAATTTTTCGTCATTTACACCGGCGATTTCAAATTGTAGTTTAGCTGCTTTTTCTGGTTAAACTAATAAATTTGCCCTTTATTTTGATAAATCTAACTCTATTTAATTATTTGAACTAAGTTCTTAAAAACCTTTGGCTACTTTAAATGACTTTACCTAACGTCCAACATCTCTATTTATTTCTAAAAATGAGCAGCTTCTTGCGGTCGGCTTTGATTCTGGAACTATACGTGTTTATGATTTAACATCATTCAAAGCTTTGCGGGCATTTACAGCCCATAGAACAGCTGTTACATCCATTTGTATTCAACCATCATGTTGTTTCATGGCGACCGGCTCTCTTGATGGTTCTGTTAAATTTTGGGATTTAGAGAATCATTAAGTTTTGCAGGAGCTTCCTACTCAAGCCTTTATAAACAACAAGCCGTTAACTGAGGTTTCTGATCCTTAGGTATGTGAGCTGCAGTTTAACTAGGCTAATACTTGGTTGTTTATAGGTGACAAATCTGGTAGGGTTTTAACATGGTCTTTGTAGAAGATGCAGTATGGATCCGAATTCATGTTGCAAAAGGAGATCAAAACCATTCATGCCCACATATTGACTAAGAATCTGTTCGTGTCCATTCAGAATGCCACTTATGTGATAGATTTGCAGTCCATGCAGATAATCAAGCAATTAAATAGATAATATCATAAATTCTTCACCCCTCTCAAGAACATGGTGGTTGTTGGTATCCGCAGCTCCGGGATGGATATTATGGACTTACAAGCCGAGGACATGATTCAAAAGAGCTACGAGGCTAATTTCAAAAATACCATCTGTTGTGGAGAACGTAAAACTTCCACCATCCCACAGATCTTAGTTCTCCAAACTTAAAATGAGGGATAAGTCTCAATTGAAGTATGCTCCCTCAAGGTCATGGACTACTTCAGGTAGTTCACAGGCTAACCACTTCCTCCAAAACAAACCGAACAAAGTGATAAAACACCTTATTCAAACTAATAATAAGCTGTTGAACCAAGAGAATAACCAGCGTCAAATAAATTTAATGCCGTTCAAAACAGAGCAGTACTTCCTAGATCCGCCCCAAAACAACCCGAGCCACCCAAATACTAAAATCCAGTTAGTTATTAACCAAATGGTGTTCTGTCCAATTTTATGCTTAAACACCAGGTGAGAATGAAGATATTATAAGATAAAATGATGATGCTAAGACAAATATAGCCGAATGACCCAGTGGCGTCTGCAATCGAAATTGGAGACCTCCCTCTTTTCATCTCAGTTTACTCTAATTTCGCTCTCTCAAAAGTAACATTATAACTTGCAACAAAAATAGTTTTATTCTTAAATAACTAAATACAACTTATTCAAAACATATCAATGGACTAATTACAATTTATTCACACAACGGTTATCAAACTAGCTAATTCGTTTAGATAAGTTGTTTCAGAAGCCGAATTCGTCATGAAAAATAATCGTAGAGACATCAACGCTGAAGACAGGTTCGAAAAAACTTAAGACTTCAAGCAACAAGTAATATAATTCACTGGAAGCATTAAATTCTTGTCCTAAAGTGGTGACCAAAGATTCGGAATAAAATTACAAACCATGATTAGCGAACTTGGAAAATTAGGTTGGTGAAAACATTCGTATCTTATTCATATCTCGACTTTAAGTTTACATATTTATAATTATATAATGTTATTGCCACTTCCTAAAACATGAAAACCATTCCATACATTACATTAACTACCGCCGGTTTATATGTGTTGAAGCGTATTATCAACCCAACAAAGTACAAAATTACTGAGCATATATCACATGACCCAAAATTAAACAGTATAATTGATCAAGTAAACAGCGAGGAACACAAAGTTCCTTTTAAATCGCCGAAAAGTCCTGTTATACAGTATAGTCGTGTATAAATAACATATCCAGATGATAAATTCGACTATTTTCACTTCGACTACGTTCAAGGAGCGAATCCCAGCAAGGGTCCTGTGATAATTTGCTGTTAAATGACTGGTTCTTCATCGTCTCCATGTATACAACGAACTGTGTCTGAATTCCACGAAGCTGGTCATTCTGTTTTCGTGTTGTTGCCTAGAGGTGGCGAGGTAGAGATAAATCCCAATCAGAAGAAGTTTAGATCTGAGGGCTATGACACGGAAGACCTTGATACGCTAGTTGGTTTGGTGCACGACTGGTAAAATTCAAATAATGACTGGGAATCTGTTCAAAACTCCTATTTTGCATCATTGTAATCGCTTAGGGCAGCGAATAACACGCTTTTGATCGGTTTCTCGCTCAGTAGTCTCACCGTTTCGCATTACATTGACACCACCACTCCAGCCAACAATCGTGGTTGCATTAATCGCATGGCAGTGTGCTTCGCTCCGCACGATCCATTTTATTCCATTACCAAAATGCCACTATTAATCCGCAAACATTTAGGAAGCTTATTGAAGCCCTACATCCTAAAGAACAAAAACTACATCATTTCTCACGGCCACTCAGAAGATAAACTGAACCAAATTATTAAACAATAGACTTTAGATTCGTTCGACCAAAATATTTGGTGTCCGGTTCGGAATATGACTCTATATGAGTATTACGAGTTCATAAACATTCAGCCGAGAATGAAGAGAATTAACGTCCCCGTTCTCTTCGTGAACACGTTCAACGACCCGGTCGTTAAGCACATCCCAAGGGATATTATTAAATAAAATGATAATTTGAACCTGGTCATGTTCAACAAGGGAGGGCATCTGGGAACGGAAATATAAAATGGAGAGTATTTGGTTGCGAGGATCGCGAGGATGTGGTTCGAATGATGATATTTGTTTTGAAATTTGTTTTGAAACTAATGTTCCAAATCTCTTCAATAGTCGACAATTATTTATTTTGTAATCTATTAATGCTTGGTGTTATCACAACTTAGCCATCTGTGCAGGAATAAATTTGATTCAAAACCAGCTTAAAAACTTCATGCAGATCGTAAAATGGAAGGAAAAATTCGGCTTTTTTCGAGAAAATAATGATAGATTTTGAATATATAGACGTTTTCTTAAATATAAATCGCCTACTCTAAAATCTGTCTTTGTTCTCTTATTGATTTTTGTAGATTTTAAGAGATTTTCTTAATTCTGTTTGTTCAGTAAATGTATATATGCTTAGAAATTCTGGATACAGTTACAGGAGAATAGTTGAATGTAAAATCAAATCCATGATATACTTATGATTCTATTACTTTACTTCAAATATAGTCATGCATAATTGTTTTGAAACATACTATGAAATATTCATAAAATTTTCAAATTAGTGTATAATTAGTGTATTATTTACAGATTTGAATGATATCATTGATAATATTTTTTGAAGATATACTTACTATAATTTTACACCTCTAATGTTAGGATTAATATATTTTGTTTTACAATGTAACAATACTCAATCAATAAAATAGGCAAATAATACACAATTTTCGGTAGCGATTATGTGTCAAGTATTCAGAGGAGGTGGTCTAGAACGTGTTACATAATTGCTAGCCACCAAACTTAGTGTCGAAAATATAAAAGTGTACTTAATGACCGGTCCCGCGTTACACGATGATTACAAAGTTCCAGAGAATAATAATATAATAAGATTAGAGGCATTCAGCGAATTAGACTGGATGCACTACCCAGAACCCAACGAAGAGCACAAGATTTAAATGCAGAATAAGAATATTTTGCTATTAAAGTATGCCCACCAGTATAATATTTCTGTTTTTATATGCTAAGAACATTGGGTGCATAGTCATTATAGCACAATTAATTTCCTAAAAGATAACGGAATCAAAGTGGTGGCGATAGAGCACAATTTCTTTTTGTTTCCAATTCATGATAATAGAGAATATCTATTTAAGTTATCGTAGAAGACTTATCCTCGTCTTGACGCGCTTATTTGCTTGAGCCGCGTGGACGTGCAGATTTGGCGCCGTATTGGAGTTAAAAACGCGATTTACTTCCCGAATCTTCTGACTTTCGATCCATCAACTATTCAATAAGCACCGCTAACATCGTAGAATATTCTCATGGTTGGCCGTTTCCATCAAGGTTAGAAGTAGTAACATCTTGCGATTGAGATGATGAAATATGTCGTTCCTCATGTAAATGCAACTTTGTAGATGGTTGGTGATTCTTATCCAGATTATATGAATCGCTGTTAACAACTAACTTATTCATTAAAGCTTGAAGATAACATTAAATTTTACTAATATCAGACCAACATCGCAGATTTTTACAGAAACGCCTCCGTTTTAGTAATGACCTCCAAAACGGAGGGGTTCCCGATGGTCCTCATCGAGGCGATGGCTTTTGGAATTCCAATTGTTGCTTTTGACTTGAAGTTCAACGAACTTTGGACGGACAACGAAGGCCTCATCGCAGTTCCGCAGGGAGACATTGAGCAAATGGGCGCAGAAGTCGTTAAACTGATGAAGAATGAAGAGTTAAGGAGGGAAATAGGAGCAAAAGGAAGAGAAAGCCTGAACCGCTTCAAGAACGAAGTCACTGTTGATAAATGGATCCGACTTTTGAAGGGGCTTGTAAACGAGGAAAATGTAATTGAAGAAATTAAGAAGAGCGAAGATAAAGTTGAGTGGGAATACGCGAAAGAGGTACTGAATCACGAACTTAAGCTTATCGGAAGAGAGGGGTACGATTTTGGAATTGAGATGTGAATTATTGACATAATATGAATATTATTGTAAAAGTGAAATAATCTGATCTTTTGAATAATATTAGCATCACTTCAACGACTATTTGATATTTGGAATAATACTTTGTGAGAACATAGTTTAGATTTGAAGTGCGGTGTAGTTTTCATCATACTATATCTTTAAATACTACGAAACTTATTCAAAGTTTAAGCATTTACTGTCATCAGTGTAGAATAATTTAATATACTCAGAATCCGGATCTATAGTTGGTTAGACTTGTTATCTTCTTTGCACACAATTTCAACACGAGCACTTCATATACTAAGAAAATATTTGGCGTAGTATAGAATCGTTTATAATTTAACTTTTTTATAGAGGTTACTTCGGTTGGTATAAGGCAGAAGCAGGATTTTGGAGATATTGTGGTTTGCAGTAGCCACAGGCGCACGCGCCTTCTTTTCCGAGCTTGGTCACGTATCTGATGCAGACCCATCCCTCCATCCCATTGTAGATAGTTTTCCCGAAGTCGCCGTATAACAAGGTAATAACGAGTGGTTCGTGTCTCTTGACGTACGTAAGCGGCTTGAAGTCTGGCTTGTTGTAGTCTGCGTTGCTAAGCGGGGCGGCCAGCATTCTTGTGGTGAGTCTTCCGGTTACTTCAACTTATTCACGGCACGGCACATTATCGAAGAAATACTGGTTCTGAGTGAAATACTCTCCTCTTCGCATGGCTTGAATGCCTGCAGATGGATCCAGGTCTACTGGAAAATCTGGGATCCACTCGAAGGAAACTTTCTCGTTGAATATGAGAACGTATTCTTCATCGAGTTCCAACTGGCTGAACATGCAGTATTCAGTATTTAGTTGGAGAACGTAGTAATCCCCATATGATAGCCTGTTTCTTCCAGAATTATTTTGTATTTTGACTCTAACTTCATTGGAATAGTTCTCACTAGAAACTACTTTTATGTAAACTTTCGCCAGAGCCTATTTGGTACGTGGTTCGGTAAATTTAATGTTTTCTTCTTTCAATTTACCTAGTGTGTCTAATATTTAATATTTGTTTTCTGACGTCATTCTTGATTCTCCCATTTTCAAGACTTCAATGGTGTCTTCCTTGTTTCTCTCTTAGTTAAACTGCGATGCTATATTATTTTAGAATCTTTCAAGATCGAAATCAGGAGTCCATGAGCCAGATGCAATGTGTTCAAATACAAGTTGGATTTACTCGGTGTCTCCGTTCTTGTCTCTTGGTATGGCGTATTAAACCCCGCGTTTTAGAATATAATACTACCCTCTATAGACCAAGTTGACACCATTTTAGTCAAGAATTTAGACTTTTGTTTCGCTTTTGGCATTTTGGTTATCGTCAAAAACGTTATTTATTAATATGAAACTGTACTGAGTTTAGATCGACATTTTAGAATGCTGGCAAGTTTCGAGTTAACTTGTGTTAATAGAATTAAAAGAGAACATATTAGAAGTGGAATTTCAAATTGTACTAATACACAAAATGTGTTAATTTACATTTAAATAAATTAGGGCCTAAGGTGTCCCATTTTGATTAAAAACCGTCGTCACGCCGGTTTTTGGCGTCAAACAAATCGCGGTTTTCAATCTCAGTCAATCAAAATACGGTTTTTCGACGGTTATGTTAATTATATAGTAATACTTAATAATACTACATTTTATAGAATATAATTCATTATAACAGCAATTAGCATTATATATTGTTACTTCATTCAGATAACCATTTATTTCATAAATATATTCATTTATATTGTATTACATAAGATATTTTAATAATATAAACTAATATGCAAGATATATGTTACTGTTTATAGGTAGATACAAGTTATATTTAGATTATAGTTCATTTTTTATGAAAGTGAAAATTTTTGTATAAATGGCATATATCGTATATATGATCAATATGATCATATTATTCTTGTCTTTATCTCTTGTGGCAAGGTATATGCAAGAAATTTATTGATAGTAGTTTCAATATTTTTGTATTTCAGATAAACATCATATTTCTATAGTGACATTTTAGTCTAGAGGGTAGTACATAAGGTAGATATACCTTTGGTCGCTGGTTCAATTCCCGGTCATTGCACTTTTTAACTCAAAAATAGGGAAAAATCCGAAAAAACGGTTAAAAACCGCCGTTGGTCAAATATGTACAGCCGTCGTAAAAACCGTCGAAACCGTCGGTCTAAAACCGCAAAACCGTCGTTTTGGGACACCTTAATTTAGGGCAAAATGCAGTATTTTTATCTGATGAAAAAGAAACAACTCAAACTACAATAACATGCAGAAAGGGGTAACTAATGTAGACGTAATTTACTGTGAGTCATTTATTTTTAGTACTTGGTGATAAGGTTTTACGTGAGTCATATTATTATCTGATGAATTTTAAACTCGTCATATTGAAATATGATAACATGAAAATCTAAAGATATCATATTTAAATTATTTTATTAAAATATATTGATTTACCATCTCACACTCCAGAAATGCTTTCCTTAAACGCTCAACTCACTTACTTTTTTCCTTTAAAATATTTATGAAATGTACTAACACTTTAAAATTATAAATAATTGACTGGATAACAAATATATTATATTTCTATTTAGATTGATAACGTCGTTCGTTATTTCTGAACGAAGTATCGGTATAATGCGTAACTTCCCACATAAACATTATTCATTTTTTGGCATGCGCCAGTTTTTCATGAGTGGCTTATTTTTAGTTAATAACAAATTTCTTAAATAACATAGTAAGTTCTGTCAAAAGTATTTTATTTTCTAAGTTACTATCCATAATTATTCCAAACTTATAAGTGGTCTCAATGCAAGTTTGTTATTTTTGATAATGAATTTTGGTATTCTTATTTATTTTATAAATTATGATTATAAGTACTTGATTATATGTAAAATAATTTGTGTTTCATTAAATATTTGTAAATAATTAACAACACGACGGTTCTTAGACATCTTCTTAATAATAATTTGATATCGAGGACGTTTACACTTTTTAAATTTCTTACGAATCATTAGAATTATTTGTCATTTGTTCTCCCTCCGTTTATTACGAGTCGGGCGATGGAACAGTTTTGCTATGGTTACAGATTGCGTTTTGACAGTTGCACTGTGTTCCACTTTAAATTGGACTTAGTTGATTGATTAAAGTTGGTTGATTTTAAATTCCCCTTGTCGTCGTATTATCCGAATTGATTTCAGACAATAAAGTGTTTGAGAGAGCGCAAAGTGCTAAATTCTCTTGTGGTAACGTTTCTTCTTAATTTGGTTTCGAATACTTTTCCACTATTATGCGAATGCTTGTAGAAATTTCTTCTTCAGATTGTCTTTAAATAATTGGAGTTATATTGCGAGTAATCCAATTTTTCATGTTATCTTTTACACTTTACACGTTATATTCTTTCATAAACGCTTTCATATGTTGAGCAATTGCCTTTTTAACAATAGATGTTTAATCTGGATAAATAGACTATGCGCTTATTTTTAATTCATCTGACATCCCCTTCGGAATTAGTTTTAGGGTTTTAGGCAGTAGAGTCGTTACAAATCGTTTTTATATCAGTCATCAGTGTAAGTTTCTTAAAATTTCGCGTTAATATATGTTGTTACATCCGTAATATTTACACATCTGCCATTTTTCTAGTAAAACTGTTATATCGCATCAAATTTAGGATTTATAGACAACTCAAACGATTATTCTTTTATTTGTTTACAATGTGAACACATACACAACATGTATTGATCATATATCTAATACATAATTTATTCATTAAGTATTGCATTCCTTAAAATTGGATTCGTTGATGAAGGATAATATATTTAACACGGTTATTATTTTAAGAATCTTTTTTTGCAGTCATTACAATCGCAGCCCCCTTCACTTCCTAATACGGTAACAAAACGAATACATATCCAACATTCTTTTCCTTTGTATTTTGTAAATCCAAAATCACCATGTAATTTTGTGATAGTTAATTTTTCATGTCTTTTAATATTTGCAATCTATTTAAAATCGGGAGAATTGTATTCCAAGTCATTGTGTGGTGAAGAAACAGCTCTAATTGTTATCCTACCAGTTACTTCGACCTCTTCAGAACAATCATAATCTTTAAAGTAGTATTTGTTACTTGGATAATATTCTCCTCTTCTTACAATTTATATTCCTGTACTAGAATCTAGATCAATTGGAAAATCTGGAATCCATTCAAAATCTACTGAATCTGAAAACGTTAGTTAAAACTTTTCGCCAACTATAAGCTACGTATAAAAACAATATTCATTACCAACCTAAAGTTCATAGTAATCTCCGTACAAAAGTTTATTCTTGCCGAATTCATCGATTACCTTGACTCTTATATAATTGCCAGTCCCGTAATAATGTTTAATTTTAATGTACAATTTAGACATTGATTATTTTGTGCGCTAAATAGTAAATTATCGACGATTATATTCTTAAATCATAGAAAATCCATCGTTATTATTCCTAAAATAGTTCATTATTTAATCTTTTTTGTCTTTTGTCATCCTCTAATCTCCTATTTTTAACATTTCAATTTTTTCTGTAGATTTATTTCTATACGAATTTAATGAGTTGATAAAATCTTGATCGCTCGTCATGAACTTTTCAAAATCGAAATCTGGAATCCATTTACCAGATACATTCTATTCGAACTTTAATTTGATACACCCGTTTTATTTTTGAATATATGGCATTAAGTACTCTTAGCCAAATTTAATAATAAAATAGTGGCCTGGTTTAATTAGTAGATTATTATCATTTTAGTCTGTAATTTTGGTTCTTGACTCGCTTTGTTATGAATTATTCGCACCGTCTATCAAAATGTAACAATACTTTATATTTTAAGAGGTTTCAGGAAGCTACGCTATATATACGTCCGTTTGGTAAGCATTAACAAATTAGTTCATTGCTGGATTGAAAAATAGATTTTATTATAATTAATTATAAATAGAATAAATATTAAAATATAGTTAACAAATTTATTAACATGATTGACTTACCTGTGGTGACAAATCTGATTTGAAATAGAAATTTTCATCTATACATATTTTCCGGCTATACTATTATGATTATATGGCCTTCAGGCATCCCCCAAATACCCAAATGCCAAAAATGCGCCCGAAACCGGGCATGTCCTTGTCCCACTCCAGCTTAACTATTTCGTTTTAAAAGCTCAGGAACCAGATAAAGTGACGCAAATTTAATTACACATATAACTATTTGCATACTTGTTAGGGTTCCTCCCCGAAGCCATCAATAATTATTCAAAATAATGATATGACGAATAGTAAATAACTGGCAAGCCAGTTTTGTTCTATTATCTCTGGTTAAAATGTAATCACTACATATAAATAGTAGTTAATTGCATTAGTAGTTTACTATATGACGAATAAAGATTTAAACAGTATGTTTAAATCTGAATTATAAAAATAGAAATATCACTGTATTTATCGTGAATAACAATAAATATAGAAAAATACGTAAAATTATGAAATAAATCTGCAAGCCAGAAATGATTAATAATTTAATAGAATCACAGGCTCTGGCCCGGGAATTTTTTCCCTAGCTGCATTTCCCCGTTTTATATGACGTCCCAAAATAGACAGTGTCACTATAGGTGATTGACTTAATTTTTGATTTAATATCATAACTTGTCATTACAACAATTTCATAATATCTTAGAAATATTATAAATACTACATACTACATAACCTCGAATTGAGACACCCACCCTTGTTCGAATACAGACACCCGAGCAGTTTTCAAAAATGGTCAGGGTGTCTATAAGTGAGAGCAAATCTGGCTAAGTTTGGTAAATTTTCTGTGTCAGATTTGGTTTTCCATTTCAGTTACAGACACCTTTTCCAAAAATTTTCTGAAAATTTTATAAAATTTTTAGTTTCTTGATCTAATTTGCATAAATTACCATTATATAGAAGATTAAGTAGCATACAATTTATATATATGGTCATATAAAGTTCAAAAGCTCAAAAAAATAATAAATACAAAAGAGATTTACAATTGTTCAATTCACTTACAACCTCTTTTGTAGTTCAGTTATAGACACCTTTACTATAAAAATATCGAAGGTGTCTGTATCTGAGCACTTCGGGTGTCTGTAAGTGAAAGGGGGTGGGTGTCTCAATTCGAGGTTATGTAGTAACCTCATTCAGAAGGGGGACGCATTTTCGCTTGTAAGGGGGTTGGACATAAAGTTACCCCCTTGTAAGCAAGTACCAAATATCATGCGTTTTAGCCCTGTTTTTTGGCCATAAACCCTTCAAATACAACAATATTTTTGGATACATTTCACTTATAAGGGGTTGAAAACTTATAAGTGAAAAGGCTACCCCCTTGAGAGCGAGGTTATGTAGTATATCAGTACACTAAGAAAAGCAAAAAGATTAATTACAAAAAACTGTACCAGTTCCACGTTTTTCTGCTGGAAAATGGAGGGAAGGGGCAAATACTTTCAAATTTCATAAATAGTCTCATAAATATTCATTTATGTCATGCATATAATTAAACATATTGCACTATGTTACAAGCTGAAATTTACACGTTAAAATGTCTCTACACAACAGAGATACCCAAACGGAATCTGAATAACTGACTCAGAAACTGAAAACTTGAAATATGAACAAACTAAAAATTCTAAAATAAGAGAATAACATATTATATCTTATATATTCAGTATTATATAGTATTTTTGTAGAATCTAATTTTAATTTGTTTAAATTTGAACAATTTAGAATTAATTGAATTAATTTAAATTTTTAGATTTGACAATATTGTTACTATCATAATTATATTATAATTTCACCTCAATGGACATCAAATAAATAATCAAAAATTAAATTCCAAAGCCGTTAGAATAAATTAATATAATTTCGCCAAAGTAGTAGCACTAAGTATTGCGTGTATCATATAGTGACATCGTAAATAGTATTGGTTTAAAATAATTTACAGTTACGCGATAATCAACATCTGAAACATCTGTATAAAACTTTCAGTAAGTTAAAAAGCAAGTAAGTAAACATGATTGTTTTTGTAAAATTAAGCAGCTTTCTGCTGGAATAACTTAACTTTTTCAAATGATTGAGTTGTGTGAAGAGGCCGAGATCAATGTAGATGTAAAATTGTATAAACTACAGTAGAATAATATCAGAATCATTAAATTTATCCACGGCCGAAGTAGAGCAAAGCAGTAGCAATTATAGTGAAATATTATTATACATGCCTTTTCTTTCAACGTATCAAATAATATCATAAATATGTTAACAAACATATAAAATAAGCAAGCTATAGGATGATCATGCTATAGTTAGAAATACATATAATTGGTTCAAAAGTAATCAATGAGGCCTTCCTGAATAACTGATATACCCATTTTGAACCCTATTATTTATTACTTCATTTCTAAGTCTCTCTCACTCGTCCAGCGCGAACGGCGGCGGTTATCGTTCGATTTTCTTCCCGGCTGCCGCGTCGATTTTCTTCAAATCCGGGATGACCATAATATCCTGGATGTTGCTCCATTTTTTAACGTCAATTATTTCCCTTTGTTTATTAATCGGTTACGCCTTGACCACTCCATTCTGTAGGTCTTTTATTTTATTTTGTACTCCGACGAATTGCGCCTGTTTTGCGCCGGTGAGTTTCTCAATGTTTTCAACGACCGCGTCCTCGTTTTGTTTTATTTTGAACTAACCTTTGGAATGGCTTCTCAATACATATTTTACGTTAAACTATGTAGCATTTACATAGACAACCAATACTTAAAATAAATTTGTAATATTAGTATACTTCATTTCTAAGTCTCTTTCACTCGTCAAGCGCGAACGGCGGCGGTTATCGTTCGATTTTCTTCCCGGCCGCCGCGTCAATTTTCTTCAGGTCTGGGATGACCATAACATCTTGGATGTTGCTCCATTTTTTAACGTCAATAATTTCCCTTTGTTTATTAACCGGTTACGCCTTGACCACTCCATTCTGTAGGTCTTTTATTTTATTCTGTACGCCGACGAATTGCGCCTGTTTTGCGCCCGTTAGTTTCTCTATGTTTTCAACGACCGCGTCCTCGTTCAGTTTTATTTTGTTCGCGCGTTCAACGGGGTCGTTTATTTTGCAAGTTGCTTTAAGCTGAGTGACTGAGAACGGGTTGTAGTCGTTTTCGTTTATGTTTTCGAGGGAGGTGCCCGGTTTTTTGGAGTGGGAGGCGAAGTCGTAGTGCTGTGTTATTTTTTACAGGCGGCGTGTTTCGTAGTTTTCATTCGCGGTTTGCTGAATGGCTTGGTGGATCGGGATGAAGGTGTTCATCTCGTAGTCTACGAATATCTTCTCCTTGGCGAGTTGCTTTTCCTACGCCTGCGTTAAAAGGATCTGGTCCACCTCGCGGATAATCGTCTCGTTGCCCTGAATCAGCTGCATCTTCGTGTCGCGGAAACGCTTCGACTCACGCGCCTCCTCGTCCAATAAATACCGCTGCGTCTGCTAACGCGTCTGCTCCAGCTTCTAGTCGTACTCGCGCTTCATCACCGCAGCACGCGTCTGCGTCTTCAATAAAGTGTGCTCCTTGTTCACGGCCTTATACACAGGCTATACCAACGGAGGTGGGAAAATCATTGCAACTGCATTCTCATCCACTACTTGAATCGGATTCTATTACATTTGCGCACGGAGTGGAACATAGATGTATTGCTAAATAATTATAAATAATAATAGCAAATTAGGATACCACTCCTCTACCGCAAAAATGTCTAAAATCACCAACATTGCTACTCGTGCTATATATGATGCACGTGGCCAACCAACTCCAGAAGTAGAAATACAAACTGCATGTGGTACTTTCCGTGCATCTGCTCCATCACAATCCTCTTTCAGCAGACACGACTGCGTAGAATTAAAGGATAACGAGCCACGCTCATGGGGAGGTAGAGGTTCACAAAAGTGTATCGATGCTATTAGAACCCGTATCAGACCAGTTTTGACCGGTTTTGATATTTAAGACATTAATGAAGTCGACAAAAAACTTAAGGAAATTGACGAGTCCCCAGATGGCCGTATGGGAACTATCGGTACTAATGCATCATTGCCCATTTCTATGGCTTGCATTCAAGCCAGTGCAGCCTATAATAGAACACCTTTGTTCAAATATATTTCTAAATTAGCCAACACAAAAGCTAAAATGCCAAATCCATGTTTTAGCTTAGTATCAGGTGGTCTATCTGGTGGTTTAACATTTGTTAAAGATTATTATATTACTGCTATTGGTCAAATTCCATTACAAGATTAGTTACAAAATTATTCATTATTACAGTAAGAAGTTAGAAAATAACTTTAAAACAAAACAACAATTTCACATACTGGAGGATTTATGATCGCACAAGATACTGTTGAAGAAGTATTGAAAGTTTTGACTGGATGGATCAAATCTGCTGGCCTTGATGGTAAAGTAGGTATCATCCTTGACTGCGCTGCTAACGATATCGCTGACCCAAAACAATTCACTTACGAAGTAACCAAGTTTAATCCTGATAAACCGAAACAAGTAATATCTGGTGCTTAAATGATTGAAAAATATGTAAATCTATGCACAGCTAACCCAGCAATAATAGCTATCATTGATCCATTTTATTATGAAGACTTTGGTAACTGTGCTGAGCTGATAAGCAAGGTTAAAAAAGTTTAAGTATTTGGTTAACAAATGTTTAGCTCAAGAGTAGACAGAGTTCCATACTTCATAAAGCATGACCGTGGTCAGCTAGCAAGTAATGTTGTAATACAAATGACTTCTGTTGGTTTAATTTCTGAAGTCATAAAAACAGCTCGTAAGGCCAAAGAAATGAATATACCAATATCTGTAACTACTTCGAATGGTGAAACAGAAGATGTATTTGTTGCTCATTTAGCTGTTGGATTGGGTGCTGACTATTTCTTTGTTGGAGGTATGTAAAGATCTGATAGAATTGAAAAAGTAAATGAACTAGCAAGAATAGCTGAATTATTGTGAGGTTATTTTGTATAAGTAAATCATAACAGATATACATGACTATATGATTATATTAATAATAATATATAATATTTGACTGATTTTATGATAGTTTGACCAACTAAAATTCTTCATTTTGAGTCATTGTATACATATCGGCATTATATAGATACTTATATGGTTAAATACAGTCAACATTTTATTGCAAGAAAGTATTACTATATATTTTGCGTTGTGTTTACTATTGAAGTGGTGTTGCATATAAATACGACTTATAATGTGTATGACCAATGTTGTGTAACTATTTACAACGTTTATTTTATAATGTAGTGTAAATTTTATTTGTGTAAACATCATTTCTGGGCCCTGTGTTGTTTATATCGTGGAATACCTCTTTTGAAAATGTAAATTTTAATTATGATTTGAAAAATTTGGAAAGTCGTGCATTAAACCTCGAGGCCAGCAACTTGTGTGTGAATATTCAATTTTCAAACCACTTCCTTGAATGTCATACCATTTTTGGTCCGACGAAGAAACCTCTCTGTTGATTGCCTCCATTAAGCGCTATAACTTCGACTGGGAAGAAGTACAATTTAAAACGTTCCCGAATTTAACAATCGCTCAGATAAAAAACAAATTCTACTCGAACAAACAGTTCAAAGTTCTCGCGAATTAACCCATTACGGACTACGAGAAGCAACTAATCCGAAATAGTCGGTAAAACGTCCAAAATAAACCGGAAAACGTCCAACAAGAACTAAACGACCAACTGAACGATTTCCTGAACAAAATAAACGACTACAAAGAAAAATGAAACGTAGAAAGTTAATAGAATGAAGTTTGTAGTAGTATATGGTATTTTAGTAAATTTATCAATCATATTTTCACTCAACGCTACATCTCCCTGTTTATTTATGTAAATAATTGATATATAATGTAAACAGTCACATCATTAGGCTTTCTGATCTTATTATATATTAGGTTCTATTTAAAATAGTGCTGATATTTCTGTTGATATTTCTTCACTATGTTGTTAGAAATGATAGCTATGATAATAATCAGAATCATTAACTATTTGGTGTATTTATTCATGAACTACAGTTTTTTAGCATATTTCTTCTTGAGCTATAACATCTTCATTGTGAACTTCAGAATATTTGTTTGTTATTATACGAACTGTGTTCTATATTTCCATTTCCGATAATCTTTATGAATTTGGAGTTTTGTACGTGATCCAGTTCTTCAGCCGTTCCTTAACTTTGGCGGTGTCGTAGTCTTTCATCAGAACGTTCATATTTTTAACGACTGCGTCTCTAATTACTGGTAACTGCTCTTTTTATATGCGCTTTGAGAACTCGTGGAGTTCCTCCATCATTTATTCAGGAATCTATTTCTTCGTTTTAGGAAGAATTCTCTCCAGAAACAATTTTTGGATCTGCTTTGGTTCGTAGCTTTCAGAAAACTACTTGTTCAAGTAACGCGCGATTTGGTCATAGTCTATGCACCTACCCCCTTTCTAGTAAAATTGCTTCACCATTTCTATCTGTTAATCTATGTAAAATTGCTCTGCACTTTATTTAACTTCATTGCAATGCTAACATGAACAGTTAGCGTACTGCATAAATATTTAACGTTAAATTTACTCGTTTATAACTTAACTTCTTTTAAGAGCTAGTTTAGGTTAATATAATTCTAATGGTTGATTTTGAAGATATTGTGGTTTGCAATGGTCACAGGCGCACGCACCTTCTTTTCCGAGTTTGGTGACGTATCTGATGCAGACCCACCCCTCCATTCCTTTGTAGGTAGTTTTCCCGAAATCTCCGTATAACAAAGTAATAAGAAGTGGTTCGTGTCTCTTGACGTACGTAAGCGGCTTGAAGTCTGGCTTGTTGTAGTCTGCGTTGCTAAGCGGGGCGGCTAGCATTCTAGTGGTAAGCCTTCCGGTTACTTCAACTGATTCACAACATGGCACGTTATCGAAGAAATACTGGTTCTGAGTGAAATACTCTCCTCTTCGCATGGCTTGAACACCAGCAGATGGGTCCAGGTCTACTGGAAAATCTGGGATCCACTCGAAGGAAACTTTCTCGTTGAATATTAGAATATATTCTTCATCGAGTTCCAACTAGCTGAACATGCAGTACTCGGTATTTAGTTGGAGCACATAATAATCCCCATATGATAGCCTGTTTCTTCCAGAAATGTTTTCTATTTTGACTCTCACTTCATTGGAATTGCTCTCACAAGAAACTACTTTTATGTAGATTTTCGCTAGAGCCTTTTTGATACGTTTCTCTGTAAATTTAATGTTTTCTTCTTTCAATTTACCTAGTGTGTCTAATATTTAATATTTGTTTTCTGACGTCATTCTGGATTCTCCCATTTTCAAGACTTCAATGGTGTCGTCCTTGTTTCTCTCTTAGTTAAACTGCGATGCTATATTATTTTAGAATCTTTCAAGGTCGAAATCTGGAGTCCATGAGCCAGATGCAATATGTTCAAATACGAGTTGGATTTACTCGGTTTCTCCGGTCTTTCTTCTTGGTATGGCATATCTAACTCCGCGTTTTAGAATATAATACCACCCTCTATAGACCAAGTTGGCACCATTTTGGTCAAGAATTTGGACTTTTGTTTCGCTTTTGGCATTTTGGTTATCATCAAAAATGTTATCAATTATTATGTAATTGTACTGAGTTTAGATCGACATTTGAGAAGGATGGCACGTTTCAAGTTGAGTTGCGCGAATAGAATTAAAGGATAACATTATATTTGTGAAGTGGTATTCTAAATAAGCAACACATTAATCAACACCGAAAATAATGAAATGAATTTAGAAATATTTTATTTATTGGTTAAGCTCTCTCATATTTTATATACATATGTACCTTTGATATATTAGAATTGAATATATATGTATATATATATCAATATAAGTAAGTTATATTATAACTTTTCTTTTAGATTAAATAACGCTAAAAGTTATTCACTAAAAGTTAAGTCGAGATAATATTCTAAAGTGTTACTATTTATCGTTAATTTAATACTTTAAACCAAAATAAAGCAAATTAAATCAAAACTATATCTGCCTCCAATACACCTACCTACAAATTGAAAGATACAGCAAACGATATGTATGATATAGTCAATATTATAGTTAATATTATATGATACTATATACTAGTATGCATTATAATTAATATTTTTAACTTATATAAATATATATAATAATAACATGACTCACTCAACAGTAAAATATTATATATTATTATATATTATACAGTGAGTCATGTTATTATACAAAGTGAACACACAGAAAGTATTTAATACAATCAATGTTATAATATATGCATATACAAGGTATCATAAGTTATGTGATCATTTTATAAACTCCACTTCAAATGCTAAATACCAAATTACGCATATCTTCAATATTATCTTGACTCTCCATTTAAATAATTTTACCAAAGTGCTTTAAATTGATTGAATAATACATATTTAATAATGTTAATAAACTGGAATTTAATAAAATTACAATTCTTGAATATTTGTATTTGCTGATATGAAGGCTTTATTAAAGAAAATAGTCGAGTTTATAATTAGTTTAATATCCAAAATAAAGTAGCACTGGATTTGAACAAGCCAAGTTTATTGATGCTTGTTGTAGTTACTCAAATTCCCTATCTAGTTATAAAGTAGTAAATAAATGTTAACTTATATAAACAATAATGTTGAATATAGAAGGTCCTTCGATCATAATTGCTGTCAAACTTTATTCAAGCTAAGCTCAAAAATGAGATTTTTGTGACCAAGATTTACAATAATGGAAGTTCAGAAGAAGTTCAAGTAAAGTCTAGTACGTGGTCCTGAATTTTGTATTTCAGGTTAATATAATTCGTGGTCTGCGTTTCACCAGACGCCTCCGGCTAGCCCCAAAGGGGCCTGGTGAAACTTGACGTCCAGGGGCTCGGCGCCCCTCCAAAGATCGATACCCCAGAGGGGCCCCTCGATCTTTTCCTCCCTCCTCGGAGACTAATTGGAGTGGAAAATGCCTGGAAACCTCAACTTAATATAACCAAAGTTTGAAAATTCCGTGGTCCTAGTAATTATTACTACTATAATGATCTATAAATTACTTGAGGCTGGACCAAAGCTTCTACTAGTTGTTAAAATTCAACTTTTATCCAATTTTCAAGTTGATTTTTCAAAAAAATTTGAATTTATTTCATATCATGCTATATACAATAATCGCTTTGGTCCACCAGCTAATAGTCACTTACTGCCTTCATATGTTATACTAAAATGATTGTTTTAGTTTCAATATATAGGTTAATTGTGGTAATCATAATACAGAAAATCTCAATATTGATAATTTGAGATGGAATAAATACATGTGAGTGAAGAAAAATCATCACTTAAATATTTGGCCTCTAAATAGTATTAGAATATTAATATATCAGTTATATCATTCTATGAATTGAGTTCACTTTTAATGGTGAGCAAAGGATATTGACGCTGTTTAAATTCTAGTTGTGAGAGTGTAATATTTATTTATGTATATATTCATAAAAAGTTTGTTTGTTTCAGAAAACTAGTAGCCAAAAAATGTATTAGTTAATAAGATAACATTTGATGTAAATGAATTCTAAAACAACTTCTATTTTCTATATTTACATCCAATATTCGGAGGAACTATCAAAAAACATGCAAAATAGTGAAATCTGAAGCCAAAAATTCACTAATTTAAGTGCCAATAAAAAGAAAGCGCCCAACTTTCATATATTGAAATGGAACGAAAATAATCATATAATACGTTATTAAGTATGATCAATCAAGATTTTCCCACTCCGTTTTTGATGAAGAGAGGTGTTACGACTCATTACATGAGTGCATGAACAAATTTGACATTTGAATCTAAAAATCACTTTCATATTGAACCTGGTACCTACTGCAACTCGGACACCACCAATTGAGTAACGAATGTTAGTCAACAGATGAGTCACGAGAAATAAATTCTGAAGCAATACAAGACAGTCAATACCCCCAACAAGGTTACACAAACACCTAATTTCTTGAGTCTACCAGAAACCATGACATCGCAGAACCACGCAATCAGCGACTCCTCTACTTTTCACTGAGTTGAAAATAAACCGAATGAATAGAGCTCAATACTTGCCACCTATCTCAGAGCATTCCCTCGAGGCTTAAAGTTATTGAGAACAATCTGGATAACTATACGCTTCTGATTCAATCAACTAGAATCAATTTTAGATTAAGCAGCCATGATGGCAGCAGGACCTTTCAAATTGCTTTTAAACCGAGCTTTTTCGTAACTGGAGATTCTTAGTAGTTTACTAATTCTAAATCAAGATGTTTCTTGAATTTTGGTTAATTATACTAAAATCTCAACCTTTGTTGTGAACTGGTACAAGCCAATGGATATTGTTGCTTAAGAACAGTAAAAATTTCATGAGCTAAGAATATGAGTTGTTTGGACTTTAGTTCCTTCAGAATTAATGAAAAGTTCAACAATAAATTAATTCTTCACTCAAAGTTAGGTCAACCACGACCAATAACTTCACCAAATGAACCCACCTGAAGATTGTATTTACCATGATATTCGAAACAGTCATCTTCAAGCGTTTTGAGAATTTCACTAATTTACGGTTTAATTCTATTAAACTAGTAGCTGACAGCGAAATGACCACATATAATGTTCGGAGAGACGATGTTTTTGTTAACAATACAAAGAAGTTGATACTTTGAATGTCTTTTTAAAGTTGAAATCTTAGAGTCCTTATCCTCTCATGAAGTAATAACTGAGTCAGGATGGCCAGTGTTATTATGTTCCCGCATGGGTCCTCTGTTTCAAAACCAGAGTTAAATCCAAAATTCGCTCATGCTATTTTTCTCAGTTTTCAAAGAAGTAAATATTTGGAAAATAGAAAATTTTGAAGACGAAAGCCAAAAGGAAACTTTAAAGTCGTGGGCATGGAGCTTATGGAGGTACCCAACTACTACTGCAGAAGAGGATGAGACGAACTGACGAAAGCTGCAAAAATAAATTCGATAAAAGTAGTGAAATTTGATTTCCAATATTGTATGAATATAACTTATTATATCATAGTATCATTTTTGTTAAATAAAATATTCAATATGTTCAAAGTTCCCCTCAATTAAACAGCCTCACCATCCTGTGAGCAACTGTATATATTGATCCTTATATTGATTATTACTGGTTAAATTACAAAAATATCTTTCATTGTAATTACAACTGAATATCCAAGTAACGCAAAACAATCAACTTCACATATTATCGTAGTCGAACCTGTAGCTCTCCTTGAACTGGAATCCTTGCATTTTCTTCAATTTGTGAGCTCGCGAAGTTGTTGTCGTCCTCTTTCAGGCGCTTGAACCGGTCACTTGAACTCAGTTTTATGTCCTTCGCTCCCTTCGTTTGGCTCAGGTACTCGAAGTTCAGTTTGTACGACTGTGGTCCGAGAACCGCGTTCACCTTTTTGTTCTGTTTAAGTTGTTACTTAATGAACTCGTGGTCAATGTCTTTTGTGAAACGCTCCCGTTTGTACAAATAGGGTTAAGTGTTTGGCTGTTAAATTTGGATGTTGTAGTCGCCAGGGCCGGGGAGGGTGGTGCGAATCGGAGGGCGGCCCTGGCGCTGCATCTTCCCCAAAACTGGATTCTGCTTGGGCACGAAGGGCTCGTAGGCACCAGGACCGGGCAAAGAAGTCACCTTCGCACGCGGCTTCACATTCAAATACTGCGGCTGCACATGCTTGTGCTTCTCCTCGGGAATCTGAATGTCCAAAGCAGCCAGAAAACGCTTCTGGTCGCTGGAAATTTACTTACTCGGCTTGGAATTCGCAGATTACGGACGCATTTTGAAGCGGAAAATGCAATCAATGGTTATATTGTTACAATTTTAACACATATCTGAAATTAATAATGGTCACATTAATTGAAAAAATGTAACTTAAAATCAAGCACTGATGTAATTCATTCAATCTGATTGCATTAAGTTTCACGTTGATATTTATTAAAGGAATTGAAAATATGGTTCAATTTTGAAGCATTCATATCATAGTAATATGGTAGAATAACTGAATTGAAGACTAATGGATACCAGATATAGATTAAATTTATAATGTTTGAGATTCGGAGGTAAAAACAATAACTAAAAAGCTTGATTAAGTCAAATTTATGTAATAATAATACTATATTATAATCACCACTTCTTACTACATAATGCAATATCAATAGTGCTAACCATTAAGTCAAATGGAATGGATTATATAATAATACTATATCATTACGAATACTGACACAGAATATTAATGCAAAATTTGTAAGAAAATTATCATAATACCGGAAAGTACATAAACAGAAAATTTGATTATTCATTTATAAAACAATCATGACAGTAGTACGATAGATGAATAATATATCCAATATTGTAACAAAACATTAATGTTCAAGTATTTTTAATCATATATGATAGATAGGCTATTTAACTAAAACAAACTATATTATGAAAACAATAGTAAAATTACTTCAGTTTGGCGGGTGAAAAAAGAAACCAGTAGAATATTTATTTATATTTAGAGCTGTGCTGAAAAACATACTGAATAAGTGAAAGTTAGAATAATTGATACAAAAGGTCGAAATTGTTGTAATTCTGGAGACTACTATCTTTTAGATATCAACACGCCATATAGTATGTATAACTGCGTTGATGATAATGATAGATATTAAATTCAATTTAGTAGTAGTGTTAGTTTTATATGGTTCCCATATTTTGAATAAGAATTTTTAGAACTTACTACTTTACTACAAAATAAACAGGATATTTTATATTATATTAACTAATTTAAAACAACATAAATAAAAATACGAAGACGCGGTATCTTTTATCCATAAAATGAATATCATTATGATTCTTCATTCAAACTCTTAAAAGAACGATAAATTTGTTATGTTACTTCTTCTGTTGGTGTTTTATTTACGAAGTAACGGGTGTTTAATGACATTATACAACCTTATGAAGTTGAATGTTTACCACAGAGAGTAATAGAACTACACGAAGAAGTATAAGTTTTAGAAGTTGTAAAAGATGAAGGAAGAATAGTTTATAAAAATATGGAAGGTTGGATAAACATTCGTTATGTTACACAATTTGGGAATGGTGGAATGTGCGATTGTCAATTATGTTCAAATGGGAAATTTAAACGAGAACCAATATATCATTTTTATAATGATAAAACGTTATTACGTAATATCGCATTGGAATAATTATTGTATAATCAGTACATGAATAAAATCGACAATACTTTGTAATAATATCAATAATAACAGTAATTAATCACTAACTTAAGTGATAAATTACTAATAAAACTAAAGTAATATTCTTTTGATCCAGAATTAGAAATATTATATCGTTTACATGAAAACTATTCTAGAAATATAAATTGGGAATAAATAACATAGTAAATGAATTAAATACATAAATAATATGTTGATACAAAACAGGCATAACGATATACTACTAAATAAATATAAAGATTATACAGTTAATAAATAATTCCCAAGACAAAACGTAACGTTCCATAAGAAATGTTGAATGAACTTAAAAATATTGCAGTATAATGTTTTGTTCCACCAAGTAGTACGAACGAAGATTATACTTAACTTAAACACATACATAATATATTGAAATAAGAAATGAATTAACATATGATTGATTACTAAAACCCGAATGATAATATTAAAAATTGGATTTCACGTAATAAATTAAAGTAATAGAAAATTAGCAATGAAGAAATTAAAAAGTAGGTTCAAAATATTGTGTTAAAATATAAAGTAATCAACAGCGACAAATAATAATAGAATTTCTTTGACACATTAAAATAATTTACTTGTTCTAAAGAGTTACAAATAGATGTTTGTAATAAATTATAATAAATATTAAGTGAAGATATGGGATTAGATATCAATGATTAACAGTTATCATAATAGAAAATACAAGAAAATGATACGCTTTAGACCGAGTTTTAGCCTTTTGAGACTTCTTTTGACTGAATTTTTAATTTCTTTATTTTTAAATTTTTACAATAATATTCATTATGTTAAATTCATTAAATTCATTATTATGTTAAAATTGCGTGCAAAGAAGATAACAAGTTTAACCAACTATAGATCCGGATTCTGAGTATATTAAATTATTCTACACAGATGACAGTAAATGCTTGAACTTCGAATAAGTTTCGTAGTATTTAAAGATATAGTATGATGAAAACTACACCGCACTTCAAATCTAAAATCTGTTCTCACAAAGCGTTATTCCAAATATCAAATAGTCGTTGAAGTGATATTATTCAAAAGATCAGATTATTTCACTTTTACAATAATATTCATATTATGTCAATAATTCACATCTCAATTCCAAAATCGTATCCCTCTCTTCCGATAAGCTTAAGTTCGTGATTCAGTACCTCTTTCGCGTATTCCCACTCAACTTTATCTTCGCTCTTCTTAATTTCTTCAATTACATTTTCCTCGTTTACAAGCCCCTTCAAAAGATAAATCCATTTGTCGACAGTGACTTCGTTCTTGAAGCGGTTCAGGCTTTCTCTTCCTTTTGCTCCAATTTCCTTCCTTAACTCTAAATTCTTCATCAGTTTAACGACTTCTGCGCCCATTTGCTCCATGTCTCCCTGCGGAACTGCGATGAGGCCTTCGTTGTCCGTCCAAAGTTCGTTGAACTTCAAGTCAAAAGCAACAATTGGGATTCCAAAAGCCATCGCCTCGATGAGGACCATCGGGAACCCCTCCGTTTTGGAGGTCATTACTAAAACGGAGGCGTTTCTGTAAAAATCCGCGATATTCGCCTGGAACGGGAAGAAACGGACGTTGTAGTAAAGCTACAGCGAATTAGTTACTTTCTAACAGTACTTGAAGTAATCCGGGGTGGAATCACCGATTATCTAGAGACTCGCATTCACATTTGGCACCACGTACTTCATCATCTCAATCGCAAGATGCTACTGCTTCTAACCTGGATGGAAACGGCCGACCATGATAATATTCTACGATGTTAGCGGTGCTTGCTGAATTGTTGATGGATCGAAAGTCAGAAGATTTGGGAAGTAAATCGCATTTTTAACTCCAATGTGGCGCCAAATCTGCACGTCCACGCGGCTCAAGCAAATGAGCGCGTCAAGACGAGGATACGTCTATTGAGATAACTTATATAAAAACTCGCGATTGTCGTGAATTGGAAACAAATAGAAATTGTGTTCAATCGCCACAACTTTGATATTGTTGTCTTTCAGGAAATTGATCGTGCTATAATGCCCGTGAGCCCAATGTTCTTAGCAAATAAACAGTTTAATATTATATTTTTACGCATAGCTTAACAATTTAATATTCTTTTCTTCCATTTAATCGCTATGCTAACTTGTAGGTTCAGGTTCTCGCATCCAATCTAAAGCGCTGTACGCTTCTAATCTAATAACATTCTGCGGAACTGTATAATCATCTTCTTATGCTGGACCAGTTATTAAATATACTTTAAAGTCACTACTCAATTTAGTTGCTAATAGTTATGTTACGCGTTCTAAACCTCCACCTCTGAAAACTTGACTTATAATTGCAATAGAATACTTATTCTCTTAATTTTACTTTATATCTTGAGTGTCTTGATTAAGTTGGTGATTTAAACTACTAATAATTAGAATGAACATTTGGAGTAGAAACTGATAAACTGTGTATTATTATAGTAATATAGCTCAATTTAAAATGTTAAAATTGATTTTTCATAAATGTGAAAAATGCTTGATAAATCACTAATATTTCCAGTCGATTGTGCACATTGGGCACGATCCGTTGTTTTCTAACCATGAATTCAAGCAGTGTAAGTGAAATGTATGGCCGCATTGTCCTGTGCCGATTTAGCAATTGGAGTATTGGAAGTTTTTGCATTCCATACATGGGTCTATTAGTTTTTCCTTGCAAATTGTACAATCTCCGAAGTTTTCGTTGTATTTCAACCCGAATATTTTTTATGTCTTGGTTATTTGCATCCCTGGAGTGGAAAACTTTACTACTATATACAATACATCACTAAAATGTTGAATAGGTTGTTTCACCCAGTTATATGATCACTTTTCCATAAATATCATTTTCATTCAAAACTAATTTATCAAAAGTCACACACTTACCGATCACACACCAACAACAGAGTTAGATTTGAGTGGAGATTCATTTCCTTCTTAAGAAGTGTATAATTTTGTTAAAATTTGAATCGATAGCGTTCATATTTTTCAAGAGCATTTTTTCATAGAACCCATCTGTGTGTTTGAACCGTTTTTCAAATAATATAAGTTCCTTTTTGTTCTCCTGCAATAATTCAATCAGTTTCAGTGCCTTTAAATCAACTAAAACGAAGTTGTTTGTGTCGTTGTTTCTGCTGGAGGAGAATGCGTGACTAGAATTTTAATACGACATGTGCGAATAATTTTGGGGCATTTATTTTAGTTTCTAAGGGACAACTGGAATCTTAGACAGTTTTGGAGGTAACCGATTTGATGCTGGAATTCCACACTTCATTGCCTGGAGTGAAAATTGTTAAAAACGAGTTCGTTATCATACAGAACATAAATATGAAAGTAAACAACAAACAAATTATAATAGTGTAAATATGTTTAAATAAATGAAAATTAAACAAATATTTGGACAAATATCTGTTAAATTGTATAGAATTTAAACCTTTGCTCGATTATTTTCTTTTGGTCATATTTCTCTGATATCCAAGCTTCTTAAAACTCTCTTAAAACTCTTCTTCCGAATAATGGAATCCGTCTCATTAATTAGATAATGCAAGCCTTAGTCCAAGAGTTATATAGTTTTATTTCAATTCTTACAATTCTTAATATTACGTGAGTTCTTTGTATTACGTGAGTACGAAATAATGATTAAATAATTAACTTTACTGTAACACTTTACTGTTAATTTACTGAGTTTAATAATTAAAGCTTAAATTATTTGTCAAAAATTTACTTAGAAGAATGTGTTTCTCTTTAAATTGTTTCTAAAGAAATAAAATTAAACGATTAAAACGATATTTGTAATATAAAATTCATTAATTACAATCATAATTATTTAGACTTCATCCTCTCACGTAACGTAACTACTGATCCAAAATGCACCCGAATTCATTATTTTTGCTCAATTTTAATTAAAATGAAATTTTGAAAACCATTTTTAATTAATTTATCTTCAAATAATATTTTTCCGCTCCAAATGTAAGTTGTGTTCCGGTTGCACCGAACGGAGTTGTTTTCCGAGAGCAGTCAGCTCGCGAGTTTCGACTCCGTTTTGTTCCAGGATCGAATTACGAATTAGTTCGCCATTAAATAAGCGGACCCATTAAATCAAATCGAAGTTCCAATTCATAAAGGAATTATTCTGAACGGATAATTCACCGATTTCCTCTAAACGGTTAAAAAGGTTTTTATTTAACCAATTGATGAGCTGGTGCTCGAGGATTTACTATGCACAGAATCAAATAAGATGCTTGTAAAGGAATTTGATCCGGACATTAAAATAATTAGCTACGCGAGCTACTATATAAACTAAATGGACGAAAATAACGCACAAATAGTTAATATATCGTACGAATACATCTCGTACACACTTATTCAAAACCAAATGATATTCTACTACACATTCAAAAAACACTCGCTACTTGACGACCTGGACACAAACACAAAAAATATTAAACAGAAATTTGAATAAATAGACACCAATGAACAAAAAATAATCACTCAATACATTGTTAAAGATTTACTAATGGAAGCTGAAGCAGCACTCAGCATAAGCTCCATGCACTCTAGCAAAATTGAAATCATAGGAATTCTTGAATGATGTTCAAGTTAATTGTTTTTCATTTGATAAGATCTAATAACTTTAATTATGATATTAAATCGTTATTAGTTATATCTTATTCACTACTTGCACGTTAGTCGGTTGTTCTCATATTATTAAATAAGCTATTATCAGAATAGTTAATTGTTGTTAAACAATTGCAAAATTCATTTACTTATTGATTTGAATTTATTAAGTTTACTTGATTCTATGATTTAACATTCAGTGTATAAAGCTAGACACAATATTTACTTACTATAGTACGAACGCTGGTCTTGATATCTTCTTCCGATAATCTTAATGAATCTGATATTTATGATCCAGTTAGTTCTTTGTATATAATCCAGTTCTTCATCTTTTCTTTCACTATAAAAGTGTCGTAGTCTTTCATCAGCACGTTCAAATTATTTATGACCGCGTCTTTCATTATTTGTGATTGATCTTTTTATGTGCACATTAAAAACTTATGGAGTTCCTCCACCATTTGTTCAGGAATCGATTTCTTCGTTTATGGGAGCATTTACTCCCAGAATAATTTTTGTGGTTCAACATTCAACAGTGGTGAGCATATTTCTTCTTGAGCTGTAACATCTTCATTGTGAACTTCAGAATATTTGTTTGTTATTATACGAACTGTGTTCTATATTTCCATTTCCGATAATCTTTGTGAATTTGGTCTTTTGTACGTGATCCAGTTTTTCAGTCTTTCTTTCACTTTGGCGGTGTCGTAGTCTTTCATCAGAACGTTCATATATTTAACAACCGCGTCTCTAATTACTGGCAACTGATCTTTTTATATGAACGCAGATAACTTGTGAAGTTCCTCCATCATTTATTCAGGAATCTATTTCTTCGTTTTGGGAAGAATTCTCTCTAGGAATAGCTTTTGGATCTGCTTTGGTTCGTAGTTTTCAGAAAATTACTTGTTCAAGTAACGCGCAATTAGGTCATAGTCTATGCACCTACCCCCTTTCTGATAAAATTGCTTCACCATTTCTATCTGTTAATCTATGTAAAATGGTTCTGCACTTTATTTTACTTCATAACAATGCTAACATTAACAGTAAGCGTACTGCATAAATATTTAACGTTATATTTAATCGTTTATAGCTTAACTTCTTTTAAGAGCTAGTTTAGGTTAATATAATTCTAATGGTTGATTTTGAAGATATTGTGGTTTGCAGTAGTCACAGGCGCACGCGCCTTCTTTTCCGAGCTTGGTGACGTATCTGATGCAGACCCACCCCTCCATCCCATTGTAGGTAGTTTTCCCGAAATCGCCGTATAACAAGGTAATAAGAATTGGTTCGTGTCTCTTGACGTACGTAAGCGGCTTGAAGTCTGGCTTGTTGTAGTCTGCGTTGCTAAGCGGGGCGGCCAGCATTCTGGTGGTGAGCCTTCCGGTTACTTCAACTTATTCACAACATGGTACGTTGTCAAAGAAATACTGGTTCTGAGGGAAATACTCTCCTCTTCGCATGGCTTGAACACCAGCAGATGGATCCAGGTCTACTGGAAAATCTGGGATCCACTCGAAGGAAACTTTCTCGTTGAATATGAGAACGTATTCTTCATCGAGTTCCAACTGGCTGAACATGCAGTACTCAGTATTTAGTTGGATAACGTAGTAATCCCCGTAAGATAGCCTGTTTCTTCCAGAAGTGTTTTGTATTTTGACTCTCACTTAATTTGAATTACTCTCACAAGAAACTACTTTTATGTAGATTTTCGCTAGAGCCTATTTGATACGTTGTTCTGTAAATTTAATGTTTTCTTCTTTCAATTTACCTAGTGTGTCTAATATTTAATATTTGTTTTCTGCCCTCATTCTTGTCTCTCCCATTCGTATAACTTCAATAGTGTCGTCTCTGTTTCTCTGAAAGTTGAACTGTGATGCTATATCATTTTAGAATCTTTCAAGGTCGAAATCTGGAGTCCACTTTCCAGATACAACATGTTCAAATACAAGTTGGATTTACTCGATTTGTCCGTTCTTTCTTCTTGGTATGGCGTATCTAACTCCGCGTTTTAGAATGTAATACTACCCATACTATACCAAATTAGTACTATTTTAATCAAGAATTTAGACTTTTGTTTCGCTTTTGGCATTTTGGTTATCATCAAAAATGTTGTTATCAATTATTATGTAACTATACTGAGTTTTTATCGACATGTGAGAAGGATGGCACGTTTCAAGTTGAGTTGCGCGAATTGAATTAAATGGGAACATATTGGAGAGTGGAAATTCAAAATTATGTAGTAATACGCAAAATTTGTTAATATATTCAATTCTAAATTAAAAGAGTAATGTAAAGTGTAATGTAATATTTATATTCATTCTGGTGAAAATAGAACACATCTATAACTATTTTTAATAGATCTTTAAGTTACATTTTTACGGATCGTATATATTCTATTGATAACATATATTGTAAACTCAATACAATTTAAAGTTAAGTCTAATAATTAGTCATAATTAGTCTAATTTAAGTTTAATTTTATTATTAATAAATATATACGTTTATAAATGTCTTTATCCATCATTTATTTCACCAGAACCTTTATTTTAATCTCTAGAAATCTTTTTGTTGATAGCAGCTTTTGATTCTGATGCTATTTAATGTAATAATCATATATACTGGGATGTACGGGGTTTGATTGTCAGAGTAAAATAACGTTTTGGACCCGATGGATTGCATTCTATTGTATTATTTGATAGTTAATCTTACCTCATATCAACTTATTCATCGTTCATATAACGTTATTCATTGCATAAGGAAAATATGTTTACTAACCATTTTAGTAATTTTCTTACGTGTTCTCTTCTGTAAGGTTAGCATGTGCAAATAGAGTCATGGTGGGTATATAATTGTACACTGATGATACTGGGCTAACTTACTTACTGTTGTTCTTCAAATCAAATTTTGTTTATTAAGGTTGTAAAAAATGAGCTAGGTCAATTTAAATGATGTATGAATAAACTAAGTAGGGCCCTGCATATAATTTTAATTGAGATGTCTTGTTATGGCTTCTAACTTTTTCAAGTTCGGAGTGGAATTAGTAGTCCAATATATTTTCTTTTCTGCAAATAGAATTATTTGTTACATTCGCTTCAATTACGCAGAAGTCTTTCCTGTAACTCTGAATGGTGCCAACCAAAACAATTCCAACAAAAACCCCGAAAATAAATTTACATGATAAGTTACGAACGAAGAATCAGAAAATATGAAAGCCGACAACCAGCTAGCGAACTGAGTAGAATTGATTTCATTAGACCTGAATCAAACACTTTTCAAGACTTTGTTGAACTATTTCTTGAAAACTTCAAATTTTTATTCCACTAAACCTACATATTTAGTTTTACGGAATATATTCGTTAAATTATTTGGAAATGTGACAAATTGCTGATTTCCACAAGTATGCTAGAAGATTGAACTCGACGATCCGTTTTTCTACTTAGCCGATCCCAATATCAATTTCTTTATGAACTATAAAAGCTGGGTTCATTGATCACAGTGAAGACAACTTCATGGTGACTATTCTTTGTGGATGTCATATTCAATCTTTTGAACGTGAAGTAGTTCAATACTTATCACTTGTTGAAAGTGAACACTTGTTGAAAGTGAACAAATTTATCTAAATTTAAAATATTCAAAAGTCTCCTCATGCTTGCTTTGAACATTATATTTTCATTTAATGCAGCGCACAAACACAACTTGATTTGAAAAGAATATTTTCTTATTTTATTTCTAAAGTCCAATTTGAAGTGAGAAGTTTACAACATTAAAATTTAACATGGCATGATTAAATATCTATTATTAGTAGTTACAGAAGGAAATTGATTAATTCTCACGATTACTTGAGTTATGGGCGTATTTTCTCTGACAATCAAACCCTGTATATCCCAGTATAATCATTATAAGTATATAAATCTTGCATACTAAATATTAACATTTCACTAGTTATACACTAGGGGTGGTTTTGGTGCGCAATTGGTGCGCATTTTAAATTTTGGTGCGCAGATATTTTGAGATATGGAAAAATGACTTAATTTCATTATTTTTAAATATTATATGTTCATATAATTAATAAATATGCAGTTGAATAAAAATAATATTTCACTTCAAAATTTGTAACAATATTAGACAATAATTAATTTTGCAAAATGAGTTTAAAAGCTGTTTAAGCGAGTAATTTATCAATATATTTTAGTTTACGCTATATAAAGCATATATAAATTAATTAATATAATAATCTTACTTTTTCACTCCAATAACGATTCTTAAAAAATGTATTAATATCACGCTTACTAGTATATTTACATAATGTTAATGTAGAATAAACTATATTATCTTGAAATATAGCGAATTATATTGAAATTATTTGAAATTTATAAAAAATTCATAATATTGGTGCGCAATTTAAATTTTTGGTGCGCAGGAACCATGGTGCGCATGCGTACGACGTGCGCAGCACTTTGGTGCGCAAAATTTATTTTGGTACGCAATTTGCGCACCAAAACCACCCCTAGTTATACACTAGTATAAGGCTCCCTTTTCTGCAGGATCTGCAGTAATAGCCTTCTTCCGGTAGCTTGACGGTCTCTCTAACCTTACTTCGTCGCGATGGTGCCTTCATGCAAAGCATTAGTGATCAAGCTGGTGTAATGCAGGCTTCTTCGTTAGCGCGCTATTGCAAGACAGCAGTGTTTACTTGAAGGAGTCCGTGATCTCTGGCAGGAATGTTGTTAGCATATTCATGGATTTCTCGTACACAGTGTCGTTGTAACGAAGAACGATTGGAATCACCAGATTATCGCCATATGTGCCTCCGTACTTGAGAATCTTGCCCTTGAACGCGTTGCATATATTTGCTTCGACAGCGAACGTGACATCAAGGACATAGGTTGCGTTTTTGTATTGGAACTCTATATCAGGTTTCTCCAATTTGTGGATACTGGGAGATTACCATGGGCTTTGTCGACCGGGTGACGATGATGGTCTATCTTGGTCAGGATACGGTTCGCCATGGCGCACTGTTCTGATTCCGGCGTTTCGGCTACATCTGACTTTGGTTTGCTCTATTATTATTACATAAATATTAATAAACAAAATAATATTTTTTAACCTGCGAACGTCCGAACGTTCACCAATGAGCGATCCGCTGTCCGATTTCCACCGCCAACTCCTTTTTCAGCTGCAGAAGTCCCAAAAACTTCAGCATTTGAGCGTTCTCCAGGCGGATTTCAGCCTCCTGGACCAAGTTCAGGCTGGAAAATACATTGAGGATATTCTTTAAAACGGCACTGATCTAGGGCTCCCCAGTTCCTACCCGGTTATTCCAAAAATAAACTACTCCAACACGGCCAGATTCGAACTGAGCCTGAACCAAATTATTGACAAGGTGTTCTTCCTTTTAAGAATGAAGCCGCAAACGAGAGACAACCTCGCGATTAACGCGAATTTGGACAGAAGGAGGGTGTCCTCAGCACTGTCTCCACTATCAGCAGTGAACCTGATCGTTGAACCAGAAGCACTCAGAATCGGCACAAACGGGAAAATGATCGTCAAAATTCGCATGCCAGGCGTTAGACTGTACAGACACTACAGACAAGAAGCTGCAGTATGCCAAATTAACATGTGGATCGACTACTATCTATGCCTCAAAAAAGTACGAACCCAAATCGCAGAAATCATCGCACAACACGGAGGACTGGCCCTAGAACCAGACAACAGATTCGTCGGCAGAAGAATCGACGAAGTTGCCAAAAAAAGACTGTTTGAATGAGAAAAAGTAAAATTAAAATAATTAATATTAGAATTAGTGTGAAATTTATATTCATTTTGTATCCCTAACCCCTAGAAGAACTTTTCTGATATCAGTACACTGGCTTAAAACCTCCATTAAATTTTCTATGTCCTACAAATAGGTATCGCTCTTATCATCGTAAAAAGCTGGACAAATAATTGAATTCTAGGGTTGCATCATGCACGATAAAGCAGAATTATCCATAAGAATTACCTGGCTCAAATCAGTTTCAAACCTTCTTAAATCTTTCACATATGCACCATTTTAAAAGGTGCAATCAGTTCTATAGAGCTTCTTGATAACTTTTTCTGGATCCAATATGTCCATTACTAAGTCGCAGTATTGTTGAATTGAAGCTGTAAAAACTATAACTTCAAACTATTGCTTCATTTTGGCAAGAAATTCGTCTACATAAGGTCTTTTATACACATATCCAGTAAACTTTTGAACTGTTTATGCATCTTCTATTAATATATCAACACTGAAATCTGCATTTTGAACTGGCTAAAATGAAGTATGAACTAAAGTTTCGTCTAAATCTAGAACCAGAAGCTTCTTTGGTTACTAAATAATTTAAACTGGTATCTTCTACTCAACTACTGTTGTTGTATTAGGTTCTGTGTAATCAACTAATTTTTACTTTTCTGTTAAACATGGCTTCTCTTCAGCCATTTAAACAAAGTTATTGCGTTTGTTACAACATGAAAACAATGACCTTCTTGGTTTGGCTAATATAGTTTACGGTTGACTTACTTATGTTACAATTTGAGTAATACTCATTGTGAAGTGGTGTTGCATATTTTGTGAAACTAAATTAATTATAATACTGTAATGTCCCATTCAAACAAATAAAACTGTTTGACATACCAAAACATAATATTAGCTTAGATTGTTGCTGTTGAGTGAGTCATGTTATTATATTAGCTTATAATATGTCCTAGTAATATGTCTTAGTATATGTAGGCCCTGCGTCGTAGGGTAATATAAAATTATAATATACGAAAAATATACTAATAAGGTTGTAAAGTGCAATAATTATGTCACATATTTAGAGCTATATAGCATATGAGTTAATTGGCAACTGGATCGAGATGATCTCCATTAACTTATGCATAACTTAAATTTTTATTAGCTTTTATTGATGCTACTGGTAAAGTTGGTGTTAATGCGTCTTATTTTCCCCATACAAACATACAAGGAACGTTTATATTTTGTAAGCATTTATTTATTTCTTCATTTCGACTTTGATACAAATCTTCTTTGGAACAGTGATTTTATAGTTTTTTAATAACCAAATCGTCATATAAGTATAACGATTTTTATTCTATTATTTATTAAACTTATTATTCTTCAAAACCTTGATTAATTAAATATTATGAATTTTATTAAACGTGATTTACGATACTGCAACCAAAACGATTAAATTTCTATTTATCAATTTTTAATGGTATTACCTAATCACATAAGAAATAACTAACAAATGCCTATTCGACATATTATTATGCTAGCTTTGATTATAATCCCAGATATCTTACCAATTAATAAGCTCCCATTGAATATCCTATTAGAATAACTTTACAATTCAGAACCTTTAGCAGTATTTCAATATCCTCATAATCGGAAACTTACCTGAATTTCTGCTGGTTTGGGTGATTGGAAGTGCCCATTGAACCGCGTTGAAGCAAGACCGCCACGCTGTGACCTTGGTCGTTGAAGCGCTTCACGACACTTCGGATCAAGTTTGATTGACTGTGTCCTCCGAGAAAAGGAAGGATCACGACCGTGGGTTTGGAAGAATCGCTGCCTGAAATGTAATCGTAGTAAAAATAATCATCAACATTATAGTCGTAGTTAATTTTAAAGCGTTAATACTAGATCTTGTCAACTTTAGTTTATAAAGAAGAATTATTCCTCAATTATTAGATTGCTTTTTGTATTTCGTTTTTATTAGTATAATACTTAATTTGCTTCTTTTAATAGTACGTTACTGCAATTATAACCATAATTAGAACAAATATTTTAACCAACATTTTCGTGTGGAAAGATTGATACAATCATTTAAATAGTTGACCTTTATTATTAAAGCGTTAATACTTCCAATATATTAGTAGTATGTTAAATATATGATTGATATTACCGTATCCAGCATATCTGATAAAATTGTTTTATTATTATTATTATTTATTTAATAAAACGCATATTATTACTATTATTATATTTTCAATCATTAATCACACACAGTTAATTTAACCAGATCAATCATAAACTATTGCTGATGATACGACATGTAATTAATCAAGCAGATTTGTTAGATACGTTCATTTATGCATGAAATGATAATTGGTTCAGACATCATAAATTACTACATTACCTCACTCTCAAGTAAGGCTTAACATTTGTCAGGTTTTTTGTCTGGCAGAGTCTTAAAATCTAGCAGTCGATGGATTCAATGGAAATTGGCAGTTTAAAACCTGGCTAATTGCCAGAATGAAAATGCTACCTAGCCTTTTCACTTATAAAAGGATTACCATTTTCAACCCCCTTATAAGTGAAATGTATCCAAAAATAATGTTGTATTTGAACGTTACGTCAACTTGAGCAAGAATCTATTAAATAATAACATGTTATCATGACTCACTCACATATTAAAACGGTAATAATTACAAGATTTCTCCACCCACAAGCCAGAGTAACATTGAACTTGTAATTGTATTATTAGACTTATCATAAGCATAACAAGGCAATATTTTTATGTTACTTTTTAGAGGTCGAATAATAGGTCGAATATCTGTTTCAGATTTTTAATAATTACAAAATAAATATGCTCACATTGCGTTTACTGCGTTTCCAATATAATTCTTGTGTATTAGTGTATAATATTTACACTATTGTAATTTGTATTTATATTTTATGATAGTCTTATTCACTATATAACATGCATTTTATTAAATATATTCACTTCAAATGAAGTGCGGAATTCCAATTCCAACATCAAATCGGTTGCCTCCAAAGCTGTCTCAGATTCCAGTTGTCCCTTAGAAACTAAAATAAATACCTCAGAATTACTCGCACATGTCATACTAAGAGTCAAGTCGCGCGTTCTCTTCGAGCAGAAACAACGACACAAACGACTTCGTTTTCGTTGATTTCAAGGCGAGAAAACTGATCGACCAATTATAAGAGAACAAAAAGGAACTCATTGTTCTTACGAAGAGGTTCAAGCACACCGATTTGTTCTTTGAACAAACGCTCCTGAAGAACATGGGCACAATTAACTCAAATTACAACTCAATTAGACAGTTTTATGGAAGGTAGAAGTGAATCGCTATATTTTAAGAAATTATTAATGTAACGTAGTTATTTTTCTCACTCACTCATGTTCTAAGTCTTCAATTGACGGTTACTCTGAGCCCGTCCGATCCAGCGTTGCCGTGGGCTTCGCCTTCTTGCCGTGCTCCCACACCCTCAAGGCCTGGCGGTGCCCTTCTTCCGTTATCTTTGTAACTTTGTAATTATATTAATAGCGAATGATTCGTTATAACTATATTACATCATTAAATACAATATATAACGATATGTGATAATTAAAATACCATTTTATAGATTTCGTTCCACTCCACAACATGTTCAGATATCAAGAAATAAATAAGCGGCTTTATATCTCACCTAATTTCAACAATTATTGTGGTAATAATTTTCTTAAGTTTAAAAATATGTCTTTCACCTCTGTAAATATATCAAGTAAGGTTAATAACGAAGTTAGGTGTAAATATCTTGAATTCGTTCTCTAATAATGCTAAACAGATATTTAAGCTATATTTATCGATTACTGCATTATTGATCTTGGCAATGCGATAGGAGATTTTAAAGATATAACATTTAACAACTGTGAGTTAAAAAATGAGTTGACAAATTCCTTCAAAGCAGTTTCACTAAATTTAAACTCGAACTTGAATTTATCGCAATTAAAGAGTGGTCTTATTCAGAATATAAACGTTAATGTGAACAAAAATGCTATTATTGATTTTAATGATGCAAAACAAATTCAAAACCTGAACAAACTACTAATTTAATCCACTAGTTTTGATTTGAATTTTATAGAGGGGAAATGGAATATAATTGAAATTTAAGATTGTCTGTTAGAGAATAAAATATTAAATAATGAATTAAATAATTTTGTTGCGAAGCAATTTATTTTGATTAGTAATGATCAAAATATGCTTAAATAGTTACATAAAAATAATTTTAATGACTTATTAATTACAATTTTCAACTAAGAATTACTTAATTATGAATTACTCAGACAATTAAAGTGGAAAACAATCTAACTTACTCTATAATACATGAAAGTTGACATGAGTGAGCTAACAGGTAGATTCACTGAACTCACTCTTAATCAATGCACATTACTAAACTATGGAACAGAAAAATTAACATGTTAATAATTAAACGTACTCAATTGTAAATAATATTAACTAATATCAAATACAAGTTAGTTTTAAAAGATTAACTGTTAAGTGTTGAAAGTTCAATAATGTCTTGTAAATTACCTTCCGTTAAATCTGTTGGAGTTACATATAGATGCTTGCAGCATAAAGCTTAAAAGCTAGTGTAATTATTTACATAAAATAACTCTGAAAAGGTTTGAATAACTGAATAACCTTGATATGTCATTACTACCAGTCATTTGCGAAATCACATCAGATCGTAAGTGTGATACTATTATTTATGTTCAAAAAATTATCGCATTGCGAGCAAAATACCATAAAATTAAATAAATGAATCTTAAAAGAGTGTAGAATCTAATAGTTAAAAGAGATATCAGATTTCAGTATCTTGATGAACTTGATGATGAACTATTCTACTGCATCGCTAGTATAGTTGATAACTTTATTAGTGTAGGTGTAGAATGATATGTCATTGTCCATCATTCTTAAAATATATTAAATTATATAATAATTAAGGATGAATATTTAAATAAGTGTGTCCATTCAAATATTATCTAAATATCACTATTATCTTTTCGATTCGCACAATAGTTAGCTTGCTAAGTAAGTGAAATGGTAAATCAATATGTTTAAATTATAATAATTTGTTTAATATGTTGTTGAAATATATGATAGCTGCACATATTTTTCAAATTATTTCACTCCAAATGAAAAAACTAACAACACTTATTGCACCCAAAAGACTTCCATAAAAACTTGCGTAAATTCCATAATTCTCTTATTAAAACGGAAGTTATGCCTTTTAGTCTAGTAGAATTGGGCCTAATAGTAAATTAAATGACACCTAAGATTTCTTCAAAGTTGATCTAATTTAGTAATTGAGAACGCAAGTTGCAGAGACAAATAAGGAAATAGATGAGTTGCAAATGAAATATGAAAAGGTAGAAATATTTTACGAATAGAAACTTATGACTAATATTACAACAGTTGGACGAAATTACAATGCTATCAAACAATTTGTGATTAAAAAATTGGCGTAATAATAGAAAATATGATTCAAAAAAGAAAGACACCGTAAATTACATCAAACCTCCTAACATAATCTCCGTTTGCTATTTCGAACTAATGGTATTAATTTTGAATATCTTTTTGTATTTTGTATTTGGTTGAGTAGATTCAAAAAATATGCTTCAAAACAGCTTGAGAATTATTCGAAATGACTTCCGAAATATCATTGCAAATAATATGAGAACCAATTACAAAACCAAAAAATCAATATTGTTGTATTATTAGTAATAACATAGTTCATCGAATCATTTAAAACACATTTAAACATTCATTTTGAAGTGAATATTGAATAATATTATGGTAATCTTCTTTCAATAATTCTATTTTTATTTCTGTTTTAAACTTTAAGTTGAATATTTAAATCATTTTCATTTTATGCTTAAATATGCTATATCTGTTAAATAATTACTATATAAACTAATAGTAAGCAAATCCTAACATCTGATTTGATATCTGATGTTATTTTTACTTTTCCAAAAATTCCAGAATACATAAAAGAAATACAAATGAAACTGTATGATAATCTTGTTATATTTTTATATTTGTGTGAATAAATTTGACATGAACACCACTCCAATAAATGTAATTTATGGTTGACGAGTTTGATACTATATGCAGGAGAACTGTGCATTCTACGCCGGTTTCCAGCTTGTAGACTGAGTTTCGGTAAACGCCACCGAAGCGGTTGTTATTGAAAGATTATTTTATGGAAAAATGTGGAGTTGAGTGAAATTTTATATTTAACAAGCAGTTCTCACTTGAGTGCGACCTTGTAAATCAGTTCGTTCGCGATTCCGTCCAAATGACCGCAATTTACGGCTGCGTAGCTCAGTTTTTCGTTCCCTTTTATGTAATCAACTGGAACTCCGGGTGTGAGAACGTCCTTTTTGCCCCAGACGAACAGGCATTCACATTTAATGTTCTGTAAGCACTGTTTTATCTCATCATTTCTTTCTTGGTACATGTTCGTTTTGCTCATATTTAGTTTACTTGAGAGGATTGAATCGTAAACGACCATTGATTTTTCGTCAATCACCTTCTGAAGAGATTCGGGTGAAATTCCGTGATTTTACAGGTAAATGAAATTAGATGATACGTGCTGGACAATGCTGCTGCCAAAAATGTCAGCCTTGTGACCCACCTTAAACGGATGAGACTGATCCCAGAGGAAATAACAAGCAAACGCAGAATGGACTTTAATATTTGAGGCCTTACCGAGGAAACGGATCATCTGATAAGCACCTACCGAGTATCCAATCAAAATCACCTCGCGGTTCAACGTTGATAAAAGCAGTTATAAGTCCTCATAATCTGATACTTGCCTGAATTTCTGCTGGTTTGGGTGATTAGAAGTGCCCATTGAACCACGTTGAAGCAACACCGCCACGCTGTGCCCTTGGTCGTTGAAGCGCTTCACGACACTTCGGATCAAGTTCGACTGACTGTGACCTCCGAGAAAAGGAAGGATCACGACCGTGGGTTTGGAAGAATCGCTGCCTGAAATGTAATCGTAGTAAAAATAATCAAATTCGTCTTCTTAGTGAGTTAATTTTACTCTGGAATATTGAATTTTATCTACTTTCTTATTAGCTTACTTATTGGTGTATCGTAATTTTTTAATAGCAGTGACTATTTTAGTATTTTGAGAATAATACATAATTTTTTGTTATTTGTGTACATATAATATACATACTACAGCCATTAAAGCAATTGAAATCACAAGCTTCATTTTCGTGTGGAAAGCCAAAACAATAAAGTATAAATATATTTAGAATCATAAACTGAGTATTCCACTTCACAAACATGCTTCAAAACTCTCCCCATTTAGTATAACTTGGAATGAGCTTAGCTAAACCATCTTTCACACAAACTATGGAAGAAATTTTAGATACAATTCATCAATAAAAATTTGTTCCCCTATAAGTAATCGTTGATAGTATCAATTCAGCGTAATTACAATTAGATAAAATATTGGAAATCACATAAGAATATATAACTGCATAATAAGGAGCTTGTGATAACAGCCTTTTATTTTTAGCTCTTCTTATAATCAGTAAGTTGCCAGAAGTAACATAGGATATATCGTAACGTTATTAATAAATATTAACTCGATTATTTAGTATTTCTAACTAAGTAAAGGAGTTAATTTTAACATAATTATCATTATACTGTATTGAAAGAGATAAATTTGCTTTATTTTCTCTCCACATTCTCAAAAATTTGTGCGTCACAACAATAATAATCAATAATAAACAACCACGGTTTGAAATGTAAACAACCTCTCTCTTAGATAGTGAGTTATAACTTTCATTACTGAAAGCTACAAAGAATTTTAGACAAATCGTAGATCCATCAGTAATGTATTTACAAAACATATATTCGTATTTAATATCCGATTCTAGTAAACTACAAGTGTATTGTTAATCAAAATTTTAGGAGCTTACTCTTGTTTGCGCTCCCAATATTGTAGCTCGTGTTCTTATGATGAATAATTTCATTTTTGAACCGTCAACTGATTTAAACACATAAAAAATGCATGCTTTTCTTCCTAATACAGTTGTACATCATCTAAATATTCTCAAAAAATAATAACACGTTCAAAAAGATAAAATAAAATATTAACAACATGTTAAACCCTAATTAGACAGTACATTGTTCCCTAAATCGATAAGAGCTTTGCTAACGACAGAGAACTAACACACGACAATCAAAAATGCCTTAACTGTTCTATATCATGCAGTAAATCCATTTTTAGATTGTACATTCGAAAATGATGACTTCGAGGCAGACCCACGTTCTGCGTTGTAATTTTACATTGACTAAATGATAAAGCTTGCTACACAAAACGTAAATTCTAATTACGATCAAGTATTTATTGAAATGAGCAATTTTGTGATGGCTAGTATTTTATATACTAACTTAACTGATTAAGAGTAGATTGTTGAGCTGGTATAAACTATTTTAAGAGAAAAGCCTGCCTTAAAACTTGAGGCATTTAAAATATTTGATACTCTATTATTAACTAAAGATATTAATTGGTTTTTCAATACTTTTGATGATTCTAGCTCAGAATTTAGAGAGTATATAATATCAAGATTATTAATTATCATTGAAACGTGTGCAAATCCAAAACTTACCAGTAAATTAGATGTTAAAAGTGAAACAAGATCAATGATTGATGAAATTGATGCCAGAATTGAAGACTTCAAAGATTTACTTATATATTGTGAAGAGAAAGAGCTTAAGAATGAAAAATTCAGCTTGTTTGCAAGCTTGAGAAAGGCTAGCTACTATTTGATTCAAGATTTATTGGAAAAAGCTTTGAATCTTGACAAAGATTCTAAACTATTTTTATACTTGAATAAAGCTCTTTCCCAACTAAAAGTGGCTGGACAAGATTAATCATAATATGGGAACATCGTGAATAAGCTGGTTTTAATGCTTGAAACTATATTCAACTTTTAGATCTTAATTTAGCCGAAGTAGATTAAATTCGAACCGCTTAACAAGTCTTAGAAATTGGCTCAAAGCAAAGTTTAGTCTAACAGCTTGGCAATGTCGATGACTCCGAATATGGTGCAATCTGAGTTGAATGTGAGCAAGCTCGATACTACAGCGCGTCCGAAGACTCCGTAGAAGCCAACTGCGATTTAGTATTCGTATTTGATCACGTAGAAGGAGAAGGAGGAGTTTTTGCTTCAATTACAGGAGTAGTCTGATTTCAAGTTCGAGACGTTGAAGTTCATAAACAACCATTTAATGTCTGAGAAGTGCCCCGAGCTCCTGTAGTTGTTCATTTAGCTCGCTTCCTCCCGCCCGTCCAAGCTCGCCGAAAAATACGTCGTTCCCGGCCTCCTCTTCCTCCTGTAGAACAAAAACTTGAACTTATCAGCCCACTCGGCCCTGAGCCGCTTTAACATCCACTCCCTCTTCTCCCCCTAATTAGTAACCCAAACTTCCGACCTTGCCCTTTCCCTCCTAACTGCTTTTGAGAAGGGATCCCAAACTCAACAGTTAACAATCCTAAAATTTTTGGAGACAGAACTTGATTTCCTCGGCCTGAATTAACAGCCTGCGAACCAATTCGTGACCAAGCTCTTCAAATTCGCCTCCGTTCAGCGCTTCGGAAACGCAACCGGGTTCAGACAGTTCTGCATTCAAGCAGAGAAGAGCTTCGCATTTACAGCTGAAGGAAGACCAGGTACACCAGTGAGAGTTAGCAGTAGACCAGTTACACCCGTGAGAATTGGAAGCAGGCCTGGAACGCCGGTAAAAATGGCGACGAGCAGGCCGGGAACACCGGTGAATATGTCGAGAGCGGGTACTCCGAAGTAATTTGAGAAGAGCGTTGGATAAAAGCCGCTGAATCAGTCCGGTGTGCGCCAGTAACAGATGCAATTCACGAATATTTACGATATTCAGTACATAACGTAGTAATTGCAGCTGGTCGCGCCAAGTATCAAGAATTACGATCTGCACTAGACATTCGAGCTGGTGAAGCTGGTAATAAAATAAATCGACCGCTTTGAATAGTAACTGGACATGCTGTACAACTTAATTGTGCTGCAAACGCAGGAAATCGGCCAGCTCTCGACCCCGTACGCGAAATTGATCGAGCAACTGCTGAAAACGTTCAAAATCTCCATCCTGATCACAAACCCCTACCTGCAGCAGTGCACCGTTTACTTCTTAGTTAAAATGCACTCGAAACTGAACTAAAAGCTCTCACTTCAAATTGCAACCTCCCTCTACAAAGGACTCACCGTTAAATTCTGGATGAGCGTTTTATCAGTTCAATACACTCAAGAGGAACTGCAACTCTTGAATCCAGTTCTGGGAAAGTGCCTCGAATTCGACGAGGAGCTGAAAACGGAGGACTTTATTTACCAAGCCGTTAAATTCCTTGTTAAAAACCAAGGCGAGAATTTACAGCTGAAAGCTTTTATTATAAGAGAGCTAAAAGTCATGAGCTGCGAGGGCGTGAAGAGGTTCGTGCTCATGAAGGGAGGGGACGACCATAACGCATAGTTAGCAGCGTAACAATTTTAAATGTTCTTCAATGAAATAGAAGTTGACGAATCCTTATAACTTTATGATTCACAGTTAAAAGAATCACTCAAGAATATATAATCCCAAATAAACGAAAATATGCAAGTGTCCGCGTTCATCGAAGTAGCGAAAGTGGAAGACGTGAATTACATCGAGCAGCAACTCGTTGAGCAAAACCCGGTGTTGATGGCCGAGAAAGCTGTGCTAGGCGTAATACAGAACAAACCAACCCTCGAGAGCTTGGAGTGCATTGAAACTCAAATACAGCATCTGAGTAACAACGCGACGGCAAGCGCACTAAGTACGTGGTTGATTCAAAACATAAGTCAGTATCCAGATAAAATCACCGAAATACTGGCGCAGCTCAAAAATGTTGTCGCGTTGACACTAGTTGACTATTCCTTACTTATATAATTCTATGAGTAGAAGCAAAGCGGTAAATTACTAGATATTATCGTGGGTGTTAAATAATTCTCTTTGCTCAAGTTGCAAGAATTATTCTTCTAATAGATTGTGGATAAGAAAGTTGAACAGTTTGTTACAATATTGAACACTTATCTTTATGTTTTGCAAAAGAAACTTGTTTTAATTGACGAATTACATAGAGAGTAATTAAAGGATTTTCTGAGCTATTCAGAATAACTCAACGGAAACACAAAGAGGTTACGGAAAGTTGCCCTAGAAATAGTGGAGCTAATTCTAGAAGAAAGATTGTGAAATAATTCAATATATAATGCATTAATAATGATACTATTTTGAACTTACCTTTTAAATATAATATTTTGACAGAACTGAGCATTAGTATGATCAAAATTACAATACAAAAACTGACAAACCTTTTAATAAATACAATATGATGATGAGAAATCAAAACTCAACAGTTCATTCTTGTGTGTTATAATTCCAGTTGGTTAGATCAACTACCGCGAACAAAACAAATGTGGAAACAGATTGGTGGTAATAAGTAAAGCGACTTCGGTCGGTTAATCTAAACCAAATAGATGTTAAATAATCAGAAAACTATCTTGCGAACCAGATCTGTGAGCAACCATGATTGCTTGGATATAGTCTCATTGAGTAGACAGATATAGTTTAAGCTTAATTTTCACGATAATAAACTGCTCACAATGATCTACTGTATTATTGGAGGTAATTTATGCCACCAAACGAGAGAAATTCTTTAAGAGCGTGTGATATGAGCGACTACAACCCTCCGTAATACGTGTAGAAGTGGGACTTCGGACGCTGAGTGAGGGCGTAATAACTACATGATTGAAACCTTTTCTCTAACAATACGAGACATACAGTATAGAATATAGCTATGTGGATGATATATAGAAAAATATTTTATATATAATCATGTTATAGTTCACTTTAATATAATAACTGAGGTTAAATGATGTAATATCAAGAATCACATACGGTGTAGTGTGATTTTGTTATACTGAAAATGTCAGTATTATACCGTAATGATGTTCTATTATATGCAATGTCACACGTATAATAGCTTAAATTAACATCGTGGAATGCAATTAATAAAATAAAATAATGTATATTTAACAACTGTTTACAAAAATACTATTAACCTGCACGCATTTAATATTGCAACAATTTAATCCACTACTTATCTAAAATTGTGTTCCTAATTATTTAGCTGTATGCCATACATTTATAATTTTGTGAAACTCGCTATACAAGAAACGAAATAGTTCTCACTCAGCATCAGAAATCCCCATTTCCACACGCGTAACTGAGAGCTATCTGAGCTCATAACATGTTCCTCTACACACGCTACAAAACACCATCGTTCAATGGCAGAATATTTTCCTCTGCTTTAATAATCAACTCTTGTGATTCTATGTTTCTCTTCAACGTTTGCTTTTACTTTTAATATCTTTTAATCTATCAATTTTTTGATACACGATCCAACTATCATGGCTCTCACGGAGCCGGTTCAGATAGTATATATGTAAATCTTCTCACTCATGTTGCAAATCCTCAATTATCAGCGGTTGTTCCGAGACCGCCGGATCCAGCGTTGCCTTAGGCGTCGCCTTCTTGCCTTGCTCCCGCACCCTCGAGGCCTGGCGGCGCTCGTAGTGCCCTTCTTCCGGTGGCGTGGCGGTCTCTCTTCTAACCATGTTTTATTGCGATTGTTTCATCGTGCAGAGCGTTGGTGATCAAACTGTGTAACGCAGCTTGGCTTCTTCGTTAGCGCGCGCCACTGCAAGGCAGCAGTGCTTGCTCAGGAAAGAGTCTGTAATCTCTGGTAGATATTTGGTAAGCAAATTCATTGATTTCTCGTACACAGTGCCGTTGTAGCGAAGAACGAGTGGAATCACCCGATTATCGCCATACGTGCCTCCGTATTTGAGAATCTTGCCCTTGAACGCGTTGCATATATTTGCTTCGATAGCGAACGTGACGTCAAGGACATAGGTTGCGTTTTGATACTGGAATTCTATATCAGGTTTCTCCAATTTGTCGGATGAGGGTAGGTTACCATGGGCTTTGTCGACCGGGCGAGGGTGACGATGATGGTCTATCTTGGCTAGAACCTTCTTCATAACATAGTCATGACGAACAGTTCGGATTCCGGCATTTCGGTTGCACTTGATTTCGTGTTGGGCGGTCATTCGATTTCTACATAACAAGCACTTGCTGTCCGAGTCGAGCTCTTTGTTTAAAACCTAAAATCGGTGTTTTATTAGGTCGAAGAGTTCATTATCGGTCAGATAAGTGAAATTGTTGATGGCGTATCCAATAGCCGGTACTCCAGGGTGATCCTGAAGGGTTTTGAGGTATTCTGCGCGCAAAGCTTTGAAGATGCCGACGCCTCCAGCAAGAACCGCTTTTTACTAGGCTTACATGAAGTCGTAGTATAATGAGGCACGACCATTTCTAGTCCGCCCTTCGAAGCAGAATTTGTGAAGAAATCATTATTATTATTAAATCTTCTCACAAATTTGCAAATCCTCAATTATCAGCGGTTGTTCCAGCAAAGGTTTCCAATTTCTTCCGCATTAATTACTGTATTTAATAGTGGTTTTGTTAATATTTATGATGTTAAATTGATAAATATTAAGGTTCAGTCATTTGATATTTTATATAGAAGTGAATTAATAGATCAATGGGGATTATCAGGTATGCTGCTGATAAATTCGACTACATAAATTATGGATGTAACAATATACAATTTGCATTCAAACGTAGAATGTTAGTTGTTGGTGAGTGCAAGTGCGCTGATAAGCTATAATATAAATTGTACATTGTACATAAGTTAAATAGCTATTTATAATTCTACTATTAGAGCTAATTCGATAAATACCCTTGTAGAGTTGTCAGTTCTTGCAGCAGGTATTATTGGTATAGATAACTATTATAATTATAAAGGAAACTAAAATGGTAACACTTTTACTAATATAAATAATATAAAAATTGCTAATACAACTATTAAAGCATATTCATAATTCTAGGAATCTTATGCTGCAGGGATACATGCATGGAGTTACTAATCTTTTAATCAGGTATCTAACATTAATATCATTAATACTAATATAAGTTGTAGTGGAATAAAACATTTGAGAAATGGTGGAATTTACGCTGTTTTGTATTATTCGTTCTCAAAATTAAACGGTATAAATATTATCAGTTCTTCGTTAAATGCAGACACTATATAGGATCCAATAAATGCAAATTTCAATATTTATAGCGGCTATATTATGGGTACGTAGTGGATTCAATCCAATATAGAATTATTTTCAACTCATATTAGTAATTCAAATATTAGTACAACTGGAAATATATATGTTGTTTAAGCTGCTTGTTTAATTGGTGTTGTACGTGGGAATACATCTATATAAGACATATAAATTAGTAATATATTTATGAACCTATCAGGAACAATAATCGTTGCTTCCACACTAATAAGTAGCTTTGATCATAATTTGTAATATATGAACTATCTAACTATTTATAATATGAATGTACAAACTGTCACTATGATAACGTAAAACTCTGTTCAAAATCAGATTAAGTTTATAGCCTCTAGTTTCAACTCATTGTCCGATTCCAAGATTACTATTACAATCAAAAACTCAATGTCACTTGGATATTCGAGTGTAAACGGTAATCGAATTCAGAATTGTGATTAACTCTAAATATTGGATGTGAATAATGTATATTAAGTAACTGATAGAGGATGCTGATGAGAGTGATAAATTTAGTTAAATTTTTATATATTTCTCTTTTAACGCTTACTAATTCCAATTAGTATATCTGATGCGTATATATCCCACTCACTTAACTTTCATTTATACCTGTACGATCTAAGTTCTAAGTACATATCTTCGCAAGTAACATTGTTTACTAGTACTTCCTCTTGAAGAAGCGATTCACATTATACAATATTCTAACGTAAATATAAAGTTCTTCATTCAAACCACTCAGCGCACACGTTACTTGTAGTTAATTTGAATTTGGCTAACATTATGGTATTTTTATTTGTTTCCTCCTTTGTTTTGGATATTGAAATTGATGTTTACTATAATTGCATTATAATGATTGCATCAATATCTTCTATTATTTATATGTAGATATATTCTAATAAATATGAGATGTGTCACAATAATATATTAGTAAATAGCAAAGAATATTAATATTGCTAGAAAGCTAAGCAGTTAAACAATATTAACATTAACAACAATATGTCAATGTTAAATTCATTATCAACTAAATCATACAATATGTTTATAAGTACTTCTGTTGTTTAATAATCTTTGGTTAACACTTCAATTGATAATAACAGTAATTTCGCGATATTTGGGTTCAATTCTATAAGTCAAATTTTATAGTCGACACTAAACGTAACTTTGTAATTCTAAATCAACTAAGGAACTCTAATTTGCATATAATGCGATTTATAAATAACTGGTTCGTCACTAATATTTATAGCCTCTGGGAAAATATTATCAGTTATTATGCTAACATCAGCTTCAGCTCTATAATTAGAAAATAGTTCAATCTAATATAGATTTTAATGTTAATAGTCTTCTGGACTAATACACAATATCTCATCTACGATGGATCACTTTACTCTCGCTAATATATCCATTCTTGGTTATAAAATGAATTTAACATCCCACAGTGCTATAATTTCATATTTTGTTAGTGTTCTAACCAATATTATTATTGCTAATGTATAGATATGTTAGCTCGATGGTGTTTAAAACAGCATTTTAAATTCAGAATTATTAGTTCTATCAAACAATATGAATTATAATTGTTAGAGTATTTGCGATTCAAATAACTTATATATTTACGGAATATGTTCTGATAAATTAGTTAACGGATAACATTTTGAATTAAATAACACTATATAATGCGTTGAACCATTTATTTTTGACGGAAACCAGTGCATTTGTAAAGAGTTGTATTTTTTAAATGGAAGCGTATGTTTCAATTTAGTACATACTTTAAATGATTTAATAAACCTAACTATAAGCACCGACCTATCTATTACAAATTTATCATAACAACTGTAGTATTTTAATCAAACAATTTAACAGCTTGGTGAGTAAACTAATCAAAACTATTCTGCTTTGCTGAAGCAATTAGAATTACATTTATTGGATAATGTATCGTTGTTGCAAAATTAAGCACAACTATAACAAGCTGAGCTAGACCGTCACATACTAAATAATATTTCTATGGTGTATATTGATTTAAATTCTAATTATTAATACCTCAACTAAACTAACTTTGCGTTGAATTCAAGTATCAATTAATTAAATTTAAGTATAATTTCAAATATTACTGATCTTAAAAGTGACGTTAACACACTAAATATAGCTACAACTAGTAACTTTAGTGTTGTTTAACAAAAACTTAACTAAACAGATTTGATTATAAACAAATTTACTGACTAAATTTTAGACTTGTAATAATAGCTATCAAAATAGAACTAAGCTGCACTTGATCCTGAAATAGAACTTACTGATTTTTCAGTTATTGAATTGGTATGTAAATAACCTGCATTTAACTAAAAATTCGATATATAATAAGTACCAACCTAAATTAACTCATCTAACTTCACTTTTTCTTATGTTTTCGATGGTTCACAATAAGTTAATAACGCATTTATTGATATAACCGATTCATCACTTGTTAATGCATTTAATCTGTATAAAACACAATCTTATTATTATAATTTAAAAATATAATTGGGTGCCTAAACAATATAATCTGGATCCTTAATTTCAGATTCTTCTATCAAATCAATGAATTAAGTCGCTATATTATCAAAAATTGGAACGTACATAACTATTGCGCAGGCTTAACAATTCAATATTCTATAAAGATAATCTACTGATAATAGTATTAGAAACTTATATGTTAAATTACATTTTGCAAGTACATCATAAGGTAATATTTCATTAGTCGGATTGTAGGACGGAATTTTGAATGTAAGACAATACTAACTTACTGGTATTTATTATTCTGTTGAATAAATATCTCTTTGTGCATTAATATCATAAAATGCACAAATTTCAATTACAAACTTAAATTTCGTACCACAAGTTATACAATTCGGAAATTATTCATCGTATTTATTTTCACATATTATACTTTCATAAATTAAACTGTCATAATTGGTGATCGAAATCGGGTTATCTGGTTCAAATAACATATTAACACTTGTCGATTCTGCAGTATACCAATTCCAATTTGGAGGAGTAATTAATCACTTAGAACAGTCCTCTGTGATACTTAAGAATTCCGCGTTAAATTTCTACATTTAAACAAACACACAATAAATATTTGCGTCTGGACACATTATTGGAAGGTCAAAACATTATTAAACCTATGTATCTATATTAAATTTATGTTTAGCTGAGCAAACATAATATCAATCATAGAAAATCGATAGTGTTGGTTAGTTTGGAGTAATTGAAGGCAAATTATGAATAAATCATGCAAATATTGAAATATAAGTATTTGGTAATTCTAAATTTTCTAATTTTGGTACAATTGGAGAACTTTCTACATTATGTATCAATACATATTTGAACAATATCATGTTATCATTCAACACATCAAAGAAAACATATTTTGATAATTCTGAAATAAACATAGCCGCCATAGTTGGACTAACTAGAAGTTAAGAATTATAAATATTCAATATATAACTTAAGTATTGTAATCTTAGCGCTTTCTCAAATTTAGCTGGTATATGTGGACAAATATTTAATTCAAAAATAACATGTAATTTAGTCACAATAACTGAGTCGTAGCTCATTGTCAACTCCTCATAAATAGTGTGTGCGGCTGGTTTATTCGGACAATCGCAAAATGGCTCATATAACATTTCTTAAACATAAATTAAAACAGTTAGTATTACTTCGTATTCTGATCTTTCAAGTTATTCTGCAGGAATTATGTCCTTAAGTTACAATGATAGTGGAACTATAGATAATTTTAATTTCATAAAAAGTTCTATATTTTCCAAAACTTAATAGCTTTCATGCGTTGCTGCTTGTATTGCAAGTATTGAGCATGATGTACTATAAATTAAATAATATTATCTTGAAAATTCTAATATTGAAGCATAGTCTGCACAATTTTAAGGAATATCATCAGGTTGCATTGCTACCTCAAAAAGTTCAACTGTTTCTATCAATTAACTCACTTTGGGTGTAAATAATATAACTTCAAATTCAAGGTTTCCAATTTCTTCCGCATTAATTACTGTATTTAATAGTGGTTTTGTTAATATTTATGATGTTAAATTGATAAATATTAAGGTTCAGTCATTTGATATTTTATATAGAAGTGAATTAATAGATCAATGGGGATTATCAGGTATGCTGCTGATAAATTCGACTACATAAATTATGGATGTAACAATATACAATTTGCATTCAAACGTAGAATGTTAGTTGTTGGTGAGTGCAAGTGCGCTGATAAGCTATAATATAAATTGTACATTGTACATAAGTTAAATAGCTATTTATAATTCTACTATTAGAGCTAATTCGATAAATACCCTTGTAGAGTTGTCAGTTCTTGCAGCAGGTATTATTGGTATAGATAACTATTATAATTATAAAGGAAACTAAAATGGTAACACTTTTACTAATATAAATAATATAAAAATTGCTAATACAACTATTAAAGCATATTCATAATTCTAGGAATCTTATGCTGCAGGGATACATGCATGGAGTTACTAATCTTTTAATCAGGTATCTAACATTAATATCATTAATACTAATATAAGTTGTAGTGGAATAAAACATTTGAGAAATGGTGGAATTTACGCTGTTTTGTATTATTCGTTCTCAAAATTAAACGGTATAAATATTATCAGTTCTTCGTTAAATGCAGACACTATATAGGATCCAATAAATGCAAATTTCAATATTTATAGCGGCTATATTATGGGTACGTAGTGGATTCAATCCAATATAGAATTATTTTCAACTCATATTAGTAATTCAAATATTAGTACAACTGGAAATATATATGTTGTTTAAGCTGCTTGTTTAATTGGTGTTGTACGTGGGAATACATCTATATAAGACATATAAATTAGTAATATATTTATGAACCTATCAGGAACAATAATCGTTGCTTCCACACTAATAAGTAGCTTTGATCATAATTTGTAATATATGAACTATCTAACTATTTATAATATGAATGTACAAACTGTCACTATGATAACGTAAAACTCTGTTCAAAATCAGATTAAGTTTATAGCCTCTAGTTTCAACTCATTGTCCGATTCCAAGATTACTATTACAATCAAAAACTCAATGTCACTTGGATATTCGAGTGTAAACGGTAATCGAATTCAGAATTGTGATTAACTCTAAATATTGGATGTGAATAATGTATATTAAGTAACTGATAGAGGATGCTGATGAGAGTGATAAATTTAGTTAAATTTTTATATATTTCTCTTTTAACGCTTACTAATTCCAATTAGTATATCTGATGCGTATATATCCCACTCACTTAACTTTCATTTATACCTGTACGATCTAAGTTCTAAGTACATATCTTCGCAAGTAACATTGTTTACTAGTACTTCCTCTTGAAGAAGCGATTCACATTATACAATATTCTAACGTAAATATAAAGTTCTTCATTCAAACCACTCAGCGCACACGTTACTTGTAGTTAATTTGAATTTGGCTAACATTATGGTATTTTTATTTGTTTCCTCCTTTGTTTTGGATATTGAAATTGATGTTTACTATAATTGCATTATAATGATTGCATCAATATCTTCTATTATTTATATGTAGATATATTCTAATAAATATGAGATGTGTCACAATAATATATTAGTAAATAGCAAAGAATATTAATATTGCTAGAAAGCTAAGCAGTTAAACAATATTAACATTAACAACAATATGTCAATGTTAAATTCATTATCAACTAAATCATACAATATGTTTATAAGTACTTCTGTTGTTTAATAATCTTTGGTTAACACTTCAATTGATAATAACAGTAATTTCGCGATATTTGGGTTCAATTCTATAAGTCAAATTTTATAGTCGACACTAAACGTAACTTTGTAATTCTAAATCAACTAAGGAACTCTAATTTGCATATAATGCGATTTATAAATAACTGGTTCGTCACTAATATTTATAGCCTCTGGGAAAATATTATCAGTTATTATGCTAACATCAGCTTCAGCTCTATAATTAGAAAATAGTTCAATCTAATATAGATTTTAATGTTAATAGTCTTCTGGACTAATACACAATATCTCATCTACGATGGATCACTTTACTCTCGCTAATATATCCATTCTTGGTTATAAAATGAATTTAACATCCCACAGTGCTATAATTTCATATTTTGTTAGTGTTCTAACCAATATTATTATTGCTAATGTATAGATATGTTAGCTCGATGGTGTTTAAAACAGCATTTTAAATTCAGAATTATTAGTTCTATCAAACAATATGAATTATAATTGTTAGAGTATTTGCGATTCAAATAACTTATATATTTACGGAATATGTTCTGATAAATTAGTTAACGGATAACATTTTGAATTAAATAACACTATATAATGCGTTGAACCATTTATTTTTGACGGAAACCAGTGCATTTGTAAAGAGTTGTATTTTTTAAATGGAAGCGTATGTTTCAATTTAGTACATACTTTAAATGATTTAATAAACCTAACTATAAGCACCGACCTATCTATTACAAATTTATCATAACAACTGTAGTATTTTAATCAAACAATTTAACAGCTTGGTGAGTAAACTAATCAAAACTATTCTGCTTTGCTGAAGCAATTAGAATTACATTTATTGGATAATGTATCGTTGTTGCAAAATTAAGCACAACTATAACAAGCTGAGCTAGACCGTCACATACTAAATAATATTTCTATGGTGTATATTGATTTAAATTCTAATTATTAATACCTCAACTAAACTAACTTTGCGTTGAATTCAAGTATCAATTAATTAAATTTAAGTATAATTTCAAATATTACTGATCTTAAAAGTGACGTTAACACACTAAATATAGCTACAACTAGTAACTTTAGTGTTGTTTAACAAAAACTTAACTAAACAGATTTGATTATAAACAAATTTACTGACTAAATTTTAGACTTGTAATAATAGCTATCAAAATAGAACTAAGCTGCACTTGATCCTGAAATAGAACTTACTGATTTTTCAGTTATTGAATTGGTATGTAAATAACCTGCATTTAACTAAAAATTCGATATATAATAAGTACCAACCTAAATTAACTCATCTAACTTCACTTTTTCTTATGTTTTCGATGGTTCACAATAAGTTAATAACGCATTTATTGATATAACCGATTCATCACTTGTTAATGCATTTAATCTGTATAAAACACAATCTTATTATTATAATTTAAAAATATAATTGGGTGCCTAAACAATATAATCTGGATCCTTAATTTCAGATTCTTCTATCAAATCAATGAATTAAGTCGCTATATTATCAAAAATTGGAACGTACATAACTATTGCGCAGGCTTAACAATTCAATATTCTATAAAGATAATCTACTGATAATAGTATTAGAAACTTATATGTTAAATTACATTTTGCAAGTACATCATAAGGTAATATTTCATTAGTCGGATTGTAGGACGGAATTTTGAATGTAAGACAATACTAACTTACTGGTATTTATTATTCTGTTGAATAAATATCTCTTTGTGCATTAATATCATAAAATGCACAAATTTCAATTACAAACTTAAATTTCGTACCACAAGTTATACAATTCGGAAATTATTCATCGTATTTATTTTCACATATTATACTTTCATAAATTAAACTGTCATAATTGGTGATCGAAATCGGGTTATCTGGTTCAAATAACATATTAACACTTGTCGATTCTGCAGTATACCAATTCCAATTTGGAGGAGTAATTAATCACTTAGAACAGTCCTCTGTGATACTTAAGAATTCCGCGTTAAATTTCTACATTTAAACAAACACACAATAAATATTTGCGTCTGGACACATTATTGGAAGGTCAAAACATTATTAAACCTATGTATCTATATTAAATTTATGTTTAGCTGAGCAAACATAATATCAATCATAGAAAATCGATAGTGTTGGTTAGTTTGGAGTAATTGAAGGCAAATTATCAATAAATCATGCAAATATTGAAATATAAGTATTTGGTAATTCTAAATTTTCTAATTTTGGTACAATTGGAGAACTTTCTACATTATGTATCAATACATATTTGAACAATATCATGTTATCATTCAACACATCAAAGAAAACATATTTTGATAATTCTGAAATAAACATAGCCGCCATAGTTGGACTAACTAGAAGTTAAGAATTATAAATATTCAATATATAACTTAAGTATTGTAATCTTAGCGCTTTCTCAAATTTAGCTGGTATATGTGGACAAATATTTAATTCAAAAATAACATGTAATTTAGTCACAATAACTGAGTCGTAGCTCATTGTCAACTCCTCATAAATAGTGTGTGCGGCTGGTTTATTCGGACAATCGCAAAATGGCTCATATAACATTTCTTAAACATAAATTAAAACAGTTAGTATTACTTCGTATTCTGATCTTTCAAGTTATTCTGCAGGAATTATGTCCTTAAGTTACAATGATAGTGGAACTATAGATAATTTTAATTTCATAAAAAGTTCTATATTTTCCAAAACTTAATAGCTTTCATGCGTTGCTGCTTGTATTGCAAGTATTGAGCATGATGTACTATAAATTAAATAATATTATCTTGAAAATTCTAATATTGAAGCATAGTCTGCACAATTTTAAGGAATATCATCAGGTTGCATTGCTACCTCAAAAAGTTCAACTGTTTCTATCAATTAACTCACTTTGGGTGTAAATAATATAACTTCAAATTCAAGGTTTCCAATTTCTTCCGCATTAATTACTGTATTTAATAGTGGTTTTGTTAATATTTATGATGTTAAATTGATAAATATTAAGGTTCAGTCATTTGATATTTTATATAGAAGTGAATTAATAGATCAATGGGGATTATCAGGTATGCTGCTGATAAATTCGACTACATAAATTATGGATGTAACAATATACAATTTGCATTCAAACGTAGAATGTTAGTTGTTGGTGAGTGCAAGTGCGCTGATAAGCTATAATATAAATTGTACATTGTACATAAGTTAAATAGCTATTTATAATTCTACTATTAGAGCTAATTCGATAAATACCCTTCCCGATAGTTTGTCTGTGCTTGCAGTTGGTATAGTTTCTATTGAAAATTTCTTAAGTGTATTTTGGAATCAAAGTTGTTATTCTAACCATATAATTGATAATATATTGATTGAAAATTCGACAATTTCTGCATTTTCAAAATACAGCTCAGCTTATTCTGCTGGTATTCAAGGTATAGGTTAATTGTCAAATTCTTAATTGTCAAATATTAACATTACAAATTCTAATATAAGTTGTGCTGGAATTGAATTTTTAAGGATAGGTGGAGTATATGCTGTTTTATAAAATGGGTATGCCGAATTAACAAATATAAATGTAATTAACTCATAATTTAATGTTGACTATAATAATCAAAGTAATACTAATCTAAACGCATAATGCGGGTCTATTATAGGTATTTTGTATGACTTTGCAAACTTAAAATTATAATCAGCCATTGTTCATAATATAAATATAAGCACATCCGGAAATTATGTTGTTTAGTGTATAGCAAGTTTGACAGGACAATTGAGAGGAAATACAACATTATCAGGAATATAAATAAGTAATATATTTATAAATCTATCTAGTGCTAAAATTTCTGCTTCTGCAGTAATAGCTGGATTTATTCCAGATTTGTAATATATGAACTATCTAACTATTTATAATATGAATGTACAAACTGTCACTATGATAACGTAAAACTCTGTTCAAAATCAGATTAAGTTTATAGCCTCTAGTTTCAACTCATTGTCCGATTCCAAGATTACTATTACAATCAAAAACTCAATGTCACTTGGATATTCGAGTGTAAACGGTAATCGAATTCAGAATTGTGATTAACTCCAAATATTGGATGTGAATAATGTATATTAAGTAACTGATAGAGGATGCTGATGAGAGTGATAAATTTAGTTAAATTTTTATATATTTCTCTTTTAACGCTTACTAATTCCAATTAGTATATCTGATGCGTATATATCCCACTCACTTAACTTTCATTTATACCTGTACGATCTAAGTTCTAAGTACATATCTTCGCAAGTAACATTGTTTACTAGTACTTCCTCTTGAAGAAGCGATTCACATTATACAATATTCTAACGTAAATATAAAGTTCTTCATTCACACCATTCAGCGCACACGTTACTTGTTATATCCTTTCCATCAAGTGTAACTGTTCCTAAATGATTTCCATAGTTTATTTGAATCTGATTGATGTTTGGATATTTCGCCAATTCTTCAAACGGGATGTTTTTGCCAGTGATGATATCGTCATAAGTGTTAATGAACAAAGTTGGAACCTTAATATCTGGCAGTCTGGTTTGTACAGCTCCCCACTTGTAGAACTATTCCATTGTTTGATTGTAGTATTTGCACCATATCTTTTCGTCGTAGTACAGGACTGTCTGGTGTTTGATGATATCGTCCAAGTACGCGTTGTCGAACCCGTTTTTGTTGTACAGCTCTCTGTTTTCTTCGATGAATGGGACGATCACTTGTCCGACGTGCTTTTGTACGCGCATGGGCATCACAACATTGTAGCTCAGATCAAGTTCCACGTATCCGACGATGATTTTCTCCACTTTGTCTCTGTTTTTGCATTCGATGTCGAAGTCTGTCATATAATGCGCTGCCGCGAATCCCCCCAGTGAGTATCCGGCCAGGATTACTTTCTTTTCCGGTATTAAACCTAAAAGCATATCAATATCGTCTGTGATTGACGACCTGAATGCTCTGAATTTCTTCACGTTCGGGTTTATTTTTATATCCAGCGTGCTCCTTTGTAACAGTACGTACACTGGGTGCTTATTTTCGTAAAACGCGTTCGCCAGCCTCCTAATGCACGCTGATTTCGAGTGCCCGCCCATGAAACAGAGGATTATGACCGGATTTTTGCAGCAGCTCTCATCTGATAGGAGATCATAGTTAATAAAGTCGTTTTCGTCATCCTAGTATTGAACGGTGAAGCGTCTGAAAACGGGTTTGGGCGGTTGAATTTTGTTCGGCTGTTTTGGAACTTTTATGTTCTGGTTGTTTATATCTTAGATAATGCTGAGCAGTTTCGGGTCGTTCGAGTGGTGTTTGATTATTTTGTATGTTTTGTTTTACTTTAAGCGCTTGAAAACGAGGATGGAAACTGCAATGAGGGCCGTTATGGTGGCTGTTTTCATTTTTGAAATGAAAAATAAAACTGTACAGTTGTATAAATATTAAAGAGAAATAAATAAATATATTGAGCTGACCAATCAACCAATCGGATCTGATAATGTACATTTTAGTGTTGAGCGACGACTAAACGGTTGGCTGTATGTAGTGCAAGTATTTAATATTAAATCTAAATCAATAGTGTTTACAACATTTTTGAATACATTAACTTATAATAACTACAGTTATGGGAGGTGGAATTGCTTTTTCTTGTTTACTATGTGAGTAATTATATATTAAAATATTTTGCCACTTCTAATGCGGATGACAAATTCCAATAAATAATCTCAAGTTGGAGATTATTCATGAACTACTCATTAACACAAGAGGGCCAAAAATATGATTTCGATCGTATTAGACCATAATCGACTATTCAAAGTCGGTATTTAATATTCCAAAAAGGAAAAATAGAAATTACCACATGCAATAAAAGGACGGCAATGACAAAAATAAACGCGGTAGAAGATGTTTAGGGAAGGTCAACTAATTCACTTAACAAACTTAGGCAGTTCTGAAGCGTTTATATTCTCTTCATTTCTGGGTCCAACGGATGAATTCATAAAATATTGTACCAATCTGAACTAGTTATATCACTTGTTTAAGATGTCCCTGTGTAATTTCTACGTTTTAGTCAACAAAACTAATTTATGAAAGATTTTATCTCGAAAATATATGGTAGTTAAGCCTGATTGAGAAAAGAATAAGAGGATCCAATGATTGGTATACGGACGCAATATGTAATTTATAACTAGTAGCGCAAGCACTGGACCTGCAGAGGACCTCGGTGTTCATCTTCAACTGGGCCAATCTGAACGATTTTAGGTATTTCTTAATCACGAAAAACAATGGAGGACTTTTTCTTTCAATCTCAACCGGGAGCTCAAGATGAAGTATTGGTACTTCGCTTAATTAGAATTATAATCCAGGTAGTTACAGTCGCTTTCATTCTCAATATTCAAATAATGAATGCATTTTTGTTTCTTGAAGAATGGAATCAAGTGGGTTAGTCGGGCCCAGCATTAAATAATATATTGATGCTACTCTAAAACAACAGTTATTTTACTTATGATCTTCCACTTCCATTTTATAATGAGAAATCAATTTTCTTGATTGTTAAATTATACAACGTTAGGTAAAGTTGAAACTTATTATTGAAGTATATACAGAGTTATATACGTTAATTATTGTAGCACAGCTATCCAAGGCTCAACCAGGCCTTGATGTGATTGAAGCACTTTACAAATCAATAGTAAATAGAGTTAATGAGTGTATTGATGAGGAGGGAGAACACACTCATTATTGAGCCGGGCAGTGATATAAGTAAGATTCAAATAATAAACTTCATTCTTCTTCCTAATTCAAAAAAGCATTTCGAGGGCCCACCACTGTAATATTACTGATCAATTTGTTGTGATTGCAATTTGTGGTGTGCAATCAACTACTCGTAGGTAACACTGTTAAAGTGGGAAATAGTCTTCTCTCAACTAGTCTTCTCTCAACCACATGCATTTAATTGAGTATTTACTATTATAGTTATAGCATATGTAGGTTTGCTAGAAAATAATTACTTCTTCAAATGTTTACTTATACTTTAACATAACCGTTGGTACTTTGACGTACATGAATGAGTCATCGTTGCGCTAAGATTTCACATCGTCATATCTGTATTCGTTTATGGAATTGAACGTTTCCTAAGTAGTTTGTTGTTGTTTCGATTGAAGTAGTTGCCTTGCTGTCACAAGGTCTTTTGTTAGTTTTTTAGAACAACTTCTGCTTGGTTCCAAGAGTGTTTCTTTCAGCTTTACTTTAATCATTGTTTTGGTTATGCGTATATCGTTTTTTGTTTTGTTCGAAAGGTACTTCTCATATTGTTTGATATTCTGTTATTCGCTCGCTTGTTATTTCGTGTAGCTGCTGTGACTCTATTGTCCAGTAAATGAGTACCTTTTTATTTTTTGATTACCACTAAGAATTTTGTTAAATGATTTGTTTGATTAATTTAATTCTTTTTACTTTGATTTTGTAGCTATTTTGCTATTAATAAATGGTTAATATACGCAAATTGGGTAAAATTGGTTCAAATGACTGTAAGGACCTATAGATTGAACTAATTGAGTTAAGCTCATTTTTCAAATAGAAAGTTGGATAAGTACGTTTCTTTTTCATATTTGACTTTTAATAATGAACTTAATATGTTATCACTTGTCACACTGTGTTGCCTCACAGAATCTTTGTTAGAAATTTGAATATAAATTAAATTTATTGGAGTTAACAAATATTACTATTTATGTTGAAAATTCGTTGAATTAATTAATTATTATTTGTTTCCGCACCAATATATGTATTCACAATTTAATATAAACGAATATTTTCGCTAATACATGATAGAAAAATTAGATAGTTAATAATTAATTAATCATGAAACGTTTAAATCAATTACTAAAGAATGGACATAAAAAAGTAATAGGATAATAAAATATTTATATATTTATATGATCGCATTTATGATGTATCCAGTTAATCTAAACAAGAATAATAGTCAGTAAAATTAAAAATAATAGATTAAAAATATAGAAATTGTTGTAATTCTGGTGATTATTACACTCTAAATATTAATACTCCATATATTCTCCACAATTGTGCATATTTGGAGGATTTTTATAAACTTTAATTCTCTTGTAAAGTTAGCTTCATTTGGTTTCCTGAATTTGAATAAGAGTTATTAAAAGTACGTATAACTGATTCCAACATATATTAAATAATCCATCAGTATGTTGCCAAAGAAGTCAAAATACGAAGGCGTGGTATTTATTATCCATAAAATGTATATTATTATAATTTGGAACAGTTAAATGAAGTAGTAACAGTAACTTCAAATATTGGAGTATAATTCAATAGTGGTAAAGTATAAAACGATATGGAGCAAGACAACTAAGGAAATGCTTTATTGCCGACTGAATTGAAACCTAGTATTGCACTTCATGAAAAAGTTATTCTAAAAAGAATTGAAAAGGATCAAGGTTTAATTTAATATGATGGTATGTTAGGATGGATTAATATTCGTTTTGTTACTAAATTTGGCAATGGAGGAATGTGTGAATGCTAGTAATGTAAAGATGGTAAGTTTAAAGGGGAGACAATATATAATTTTTTTGATTACCCTAAAATTAAATAAAACGAAATTTTAAATGGAATCTTGCTAAAATAGGTATTTAAGAACATATTTTAATCTTAATAAGATATTTGCACCTAAATAATTCAATCGTTACAATTTTTTAATCCAGAACTCGAAATAATATATTTATTTCAAAAAAAATACTTTAGAAATATTATTAATTATGATAATATTAGATCATATATATTCTAATGTTTAGAAATAGATATATAATCACAATAATTGTATAAAAGATTAAATGAGAATATATTACCAAATACAAAATTAAAAATACCGGATAAAATGTTTGAAGACCTAAAAGAATTGTCCAAGCATTGTTATACTCCCAACAAAAACTTAAAAATGAAAAGAAAAGAGGAAACATAATTATCTATAATGCGCGAAACATTACGAGATCTACTACACGAATATATGATAGATTTTGATGATTGGATTCCGTGCTATAATATTAAAAATTGGGTTAACCGTAATAAATTACAATGTGCAAAATAAAGTAAGGAATCAATATAAATATAAGTAAATTAGATTGTAAACAAATATAAAGATTAGTAAGATTAAGAGCAATTGTACCTTAAACAATTATTAAATTAATAGATTGAATAAATAGTCAATTAGAAATATTAAACTAATAATATAATACTATTCTAAAACTAACAATAGAACCATGAATATAAGAATATTACTTTTACTAATTACATAAATAATGGCAAATAACTACACATTTTTACTTATAATAACGAGTAAGTATCATATGATAATATGATGATCAATATGGACTTCATTTGAAGATAATTTATGAATACGAAGTCCAATGTGAAATTCGATTTAAATTTATTATATTTATTTATTATTTATAATGGTAGTAGTAACATATACAATATAGTAATGAAGGAAAGATAGTCTAATCAATATTCATGAAAAATGAACATAATTCAAATAAACCAAGTGCAATATGAACACAAAAATTTATTTATTCTTCAGCAAAATCATTTAATCTTTGTTTGAAAATAAGATAAATAAAAACAAATGCAACTCTTGAGTACTTAGCTATAATATTGATTTCAAAACAGTAAAATTTAATGATTTTCATGGAGTGGTATGCTATATCATTTTGTGCCCCAAATGCATAAATATCATATTAGAATGTCAAAATCATGTCAAAATGTGTGTCAAGTATATTAAAAAAGACGCTAACAATTAATGAATAATAACAAATAAAATGAGAGATAATTTTATATTAAAATGATTAAATAATATAAAATTAAAACACCACAAGTATTTTATTGAAATTCATTTTGACGTCGTTTAAATTTAAGTTTAGTCAAATGTGTATGCACCCGTTTTGAGCACTTTGGAGCTTGCCACATATATGAATATATTTATCAATATATAATATACTGTTTTTTGGAATTAGTTTCTATGTTCCACTCCAGAACTAAAATATGGGTAATTGCAATATAAGTGATCTATGATATGAATTTTAATATAAAGTGCACTCTTTACAATTTTAAACCGAAACTACGAAGGAAACCGCGTATAAATAATCAATGCTATGAGTAGACATATGGAAACTGCTAAATGGCAATGTGGAATCGAAGAGATAGATTGAAGAAAATTATTCTTTTCACTGCACTCGATATAAGCCACCAAAATTTTTGATAAACAAGATGTTAAAAATTACACTTCTGTATTTGACCAATTCGAAGAGAGCAAACTATAAAGACTGAATTCTTTCTTAGTACATTTGTTATAACTAGTAGGGATAGCGCTTAATAAAGACTGGACGATATGAGTTTTTTGGTTTTATAAATAGTCGAAATAATCCAGTTTTAACTTTCAGCTACAACTTAAGAATATATAAATTGACTTAGCCTTAAACTCATTATATAAATTATAAAGGTGAGAGTATATAATAATGACAAGAGTTTGGACCACACCTCCACGTCTTCTTTGTATTTAATGCATTTTATACAACTTACGAATATTTGACTTAGATTATAATAATATCTGAATACGCTATATTTTTAGAATATATTAGTAATAACTATTTATATATTGTTCCTTTCCACAAGGACCTTAAGGGGATTATTCATAATTATGATGTTACACATATATTTTAAGTTAAATATAAAAGATGAATCAATAACTAGATCATGCTACGTAGCATAATATTGCAAGTTATATAATATAGTGAATAATAGAATATAATCTAATGAGCTAATAATTTAATGGGGAAATTGTATCAACTGTGTAAATTATTAATATTTAAACAAAGAAATGTAATTGGTTGACTAAAAGAAAATATTTAGTTATTAGATTAATTATATTTATAATAATTTATTGGCTACACTCCAAATTGTTGATTGGTTGAGATATTGAAAATATGATATCATACAAGAGTACATTGCGAATATTCAATACCATTATATCATTGTAATTATTATAGATCATGTATTCATAATATATTAAAATAATTTTAATTTAACTTCTTGGCTAATAATTTTGAATATACCAATACATATTTATTTTCGTATATCTATATTCGTGGTTTAAAATCCAATAATCATATAATATTATATTAGTTATATAGTCAAATATATTGGCATTCAATATTATAGTTTATTTGGTTTATATGAGTAGTGAATGTTCATTTGATTAAATATGACATATAGAGATAATATCATTTTTAGCTATTTTATTATGCATGTTATATATAAATGTAACTAAAAATACTTACATGTTTGTATGTCTTAAATTATTTGTTAAAATATGTATCAAATATTGTACAAAAAATTAAAATTTAAATCATTCAATCGTAATAGCAAGAGCTATAAGCGCACAAATATAATTATAATATATTAATATAAAATAATCAAAAACAACAAGTACATTCACTTGTGTTCAATCACATTAAGTTTTTATACTTGACATAGCGTTAATAAAAATGAGACTCAAATATTATATAATTTCTGTTTATATAATATACTATCAGGAACAATTCAACATCGATACTTCAGGGAATAAATAACTTACATTTTATAATATTGTAATTTCTGTAAATATTGTTAAAAATCGATATTAAATAATAATTATATTTTTATTGATAAATTAAATATTCTGCTATATCTCAACTTAGTTATAAATAATATTAAAAAGAAAATCGAAATATGTACTGTATAAGACTTTAAAACTGAAGGAGACTCCACAAAACAAATGGAGTGAAAAAACTCCCATATAATATTTTAACAGCATTCTTCTTATTATATAGTATCTATTGCAAAAATATAACTAACTCCAGCTCATTCCAAAAAAACACCTACTACTGTATGAACATTTGTTTAGTCCTCAATTTAATCCTCCGAAATCTCTTAAATTTACGTATATAGTTTTCAACACGCAAAAACTGGTAGAAATATCAAAACAATAAGAAACTAAATACGAAGAAAAATAAGTTATATAATTTTGTTTTATCTTGCTCTGATATTCCAAGTCCCACTATTCTAACACTATATTTAATATTAACAGTCAAATATATTAACAGTCAAATATACTTTAACTATTAATTTTTACATTTGTATTTTTGCTATAATTTAATTCTGATCAAGCATAAGTAATATACAACTTCACTTAGTAATTCCTGTAATACCCTAGAGTTTGAAGTTCTTTTCCAATTTCTTTCTGTTTATATTCACAATGTATTGCGAGGTTGGAACTGTGATAATGGTTTTTTAGCTCTCGGTTTCTATTTCTGATTCTGAGTGCTGACTAATAGGAGTTTTACCATCCATTTCATCAGTTTTTTAATCGGGTTATTACTATTCTAATTTGCTTGTGGTATTAAGTTTATTGGTTGGTTTTTTTTGTTATGCGAAGCTGAATTTAACTCGATCCATTTAACTTACAGGTCGTTTGAAAGTGCTAGCTAACATGTTCTTTTTTATTGGTATTTTCTCTCTCTTTGGTTTTTCAGTTTCAATTAAATGTGGCGGCTCTAAGCATTTATGAATTTGTAAATTCTCTTCGTTAAATAATTTTTAAACTGATTCGTTGCTATAAAACTTCTCTTAATAGAATGATGCACTCAGAATGCGCTTCGGTTTGGTTGTTGTATATATTTTGAAATGAAAACTATATAAATGTTTAATAAGTACAGTTTATTTCTTCTAAACCACACTTCAAAGGAGATTTAATGTTTACAACTTCTAATCCCAAGCCAATTATTTCGCCGTATATGTATGCTAAGGACTATTATACCAACAAGGAGATATTATCGTTGTTGAACGAGGAAAACTTCAGCATTTGCGGGGCGTAAATTCAGCAGTACAGGAAGTAGCCTGTGGTGCCGTATAAGCTCCCCAAGGACAACATGCGCAAGCCTGTTATATTCTAAAAGTCGCAGGCGCATCTCACTCCAGTATCTGCGCTTTCAAAATCTCAGTCGCAACTGTCTCAGGTGTTCCTAACTGCTCCAAAGCAAAATAATTCAGCTATTTCAAGCCCAGATTTCAGCTAATCTGCCGTTAAGCAGCCAAGTAGTGCACCTTTAAGGCGTATTCGCTCCTCAAAACCTGAGCTGAAACTTTCCGTTTCTCAGTTTTTTATCCCCCAAAATGAACCGCCGAAAAATAAACGGAAGGAAATTAGAAAGCAGTGCAGCTTGAAACTTCTCTGCCCTCAAAGCTCGTTCTAATTCAACGACAGTTTCAAAGGGTTCGACTGAAAATTCAACTTCAATTAACAGTTGAAAAAATCACATTGAGTCAATACTATTTCAGAAAAATAACTCTTTTTGATTCAGTTTATTTCCTCTTTAAACAATACCAATGTTTAAAATCTGTTTAGAACCGAAGAAGCGAAGTATCAAAATCAAGAAATGAAATATCTGAGTGATTAATTAAGTACTATGTTCACGATGTCATGTTAAGATTCGTTGTGAAGATATTATAATTTAATACATAAATATAACAAAGTTAAAATCTCACACGACAGCACATCGGTCAAAATGAATCGAAATCCTCCTGGATATCATAACTAACAGGGAAAAGAACGAAATCAAAGTCTGATAACGACTAATCTAACATAATATATTTTATAGTTATAGCTTATAATATTAATATATCGGTTTCACAGCTCAAATCCGAAGTCGTATCCCTCTTTATCGTTTGCTTTCAGTTCCTGCTTGAGGACTTCGAGTGCGCGCTCGTAGGTGACTTTCTCTTCCGTTTCTTGGATTTCTGGGATCGTATCTGGATTCCCGTCAATTATGCCCTTGATGAGCGTGACCCATTTCTGAACGGTGACCGCGTTGTCGAATCTATTCAGTGATTCTTTGGACTCTCTTCCTCTTTACATTCTAAGGTCCTTGTCGATGAGTATTTCAGCGATCTTCTCGGCCATCTTTGGGATGTCTCCCTGCCACACAGTGGTGACCCCTTCCTGCCAGAGCTCGCAGAACGTCAAATCGAAGGCTACTACCGGGACTCCGAACGCTTTCGCCTCCAGCATTACCATCGGGAACCCCTCCGTTTTTGAGGTCATGATGAGGACGGAGGCGTTTTGATAATATTAAACTATTTCCTTCTAAAAGGGGATGAAAACGACGTTGTTCGTCAAGTTCATAACGTGAACTATTTTGAGGCACTCCTTAAAATACGAATGGGTCCACTCACCAATGAGCTGTAGAACGGCTTCCGGGTAAATCTTAACTAAAAATGACATCATGTAAATGGCAAGGTGCTATTGTTTTTGGTCTTTGTTGAACCTTCCGACCATGATTATGTTGTTCGTGGTTAAATTGGAGGGCTGGACCTGGTCGGGGTCGAAGGTCAATAAATTCGGGATATATATCGCGTTCTTCACACCCACTTTGCGCCAGAGCTGCACGTCCACGCGCGAGAGGCAGACCAAAGCATCTAAGCGCGGATAGGTCTTCACGGAGTACCGGTACAGGTGCTCGCGGTGACTGTGGATCGGGAACATGAAGAAGTTGTGCTCGATCGCGATCACTTTAACATCGTGGTCTTTCAGGAAGTTGATGGTCTCGTAGTGCCCGAGGGCCCAGTGCTCCTGGCAGACGAACAGCTGGATGTTGTACTGCTTGGCGTACTGCAATAATAACTGGTTCTTCTCCTCCGTCTTCACTCGCACGACCTCGTTCATCGTCTCTTCGTTGATGCCGTCGTTTTCCACGTAGGCGACCAGGCGCTCCACGTTTTCTGGCACTTCGTAGTCCTGGTCGGTCGGCTCGCCGGTGATCAGATACACTTTGATCTGCTCCTGGCTCAGGTACTGGGCGAGCAGCTGCGTCACTCGTTCCAGCCCGCCGCTTCTGTAGAGCTGGCTGATGAGCGCCACTGAGTAAACATTTATGTTGTTTTTTATCTTATTGGAAGGCTATGAATCTTCTGCCTCAATGTGAATAGTATTTATAAGTATTAGAAGCATAGTCTGAAGTGAAATATATATTTATAATACATGATAGAATAGTTATTCTACTAGAAAAGAAACATAAATATTGAAGTTGTTTCATTTTCTGGTTTTAATTTAAAAATACAATACTATGACACACAATAATAATTTTACTTATTATATTATTTTTAATATACACCCTACTATACAAATGTATAATATAAATATTGGCAAATGTAAATATTGTTTAAATTAAAGTACAATTGAGAAAATCACACATGAATTGAAATACAAATGAAAATACATATTTATATAGTTAAACATATTAGCATATTACCATTAAATGTAATTTTTAAGATGTGAATACTGAGATTATTTTTAGTTATTCAAAATACATATTCAAAATGTTCATTTTATTATCATTTATAATATACAATATAATAACACCAAGAAAACATAAATATAGAAATCTTTCATATACTGATATTTATTTAAAAATACAATACTATGACACATATTATAATTATTATTACTATTACAATTGTATAATATAAATAAAAATAATTGTTATTACTAAAAAGTACAATTTAGAAATTCACAAATAAATATAAATATATAAAAGTAGACATTTAATACATTTTACGTAATTTTAAAAGATGGAATACTATAGATTTGTTTTTAGTATTAACTAAATCAAATTCTAATATATGTATTTTCCCATAATTTATAGCTTGGAATAAATACCAGTCATCCCGAAAATAGTTACAAAGATACTTCAGGTCAATAATGTTAGTTCAAGAGCTAACTTGTCTGATGAGGCTATTTAGAGTGATAATCCTTGAAGACGAGGTATGATGTTAAGACTTGTTTGTGGTCGCGTTATTATGTAACTAAGTTTGGATTTGTAGATTGTCATAATTTACGATATGACGATGGAATGACTAAATTAAATCCTAGTTCAAATATTTCTTATCACACCCATTTTCCAAGATATTCTTTTACGTCGTTCCACGTGATATCGCTGTGCCCTCTGCCCTCAACGATAAAGCAGTCCTTTCCGATCATTTTCGCTAATTCTCTGCTTTCCTCGCAGTTAATCACCTCGTCCGCGCTCCCGTGCACAATTACTACGTCTACGGCTTCTTTTACCTTTTACACAACTACCCCCTCTAATTACTTCCGCTCCTCAAAACTGTCCTTGTTTATGAAATAAATGGAGCGCCCGAATGTCATTTGGAGCGTTTCGCCCAGTTCAATTTTTGCTAGTTGCTCAGGCGAGTACCGATTCTTGGGCTAAAACGAGAGGTGCAAGCGACCAGCTAGCGAAATAACAATGTCCCTGTGATCAGCGGCTAAAATTGCAACAGTAGCCCCCTTTGAATGGCCAACTAAGGTGAATGAAGCGCAATTGTACGTTTACTGCAAGAATAGTTTTAACTAACGCACCAGTAGCGCTTGCTTACCGTATTAAATTTCAGCAATGCCAGGAGAATTACCATGCCCGGGGAAATCAAACCTACAAGTAGATTTAGTCGCATTTACTGCTAAATCGCGGTAAAATAACGAGTTGCGCGTACCACCAAGTCCATGAATCATTATAATTACATCAGAAGATTTTCTATCACAATACTTACAATGAATCGGACCAACTGATGTGTCTACTATTAGGTTAACTTCCATTTGAAGTGGAATGGTAGAATATATTCAAAATAATAAATAAATGTCAGAATATTTAATTTTAGTTATGTGTCTGTATTCGAGGTACACTAGAACTTTTTCTGTTCTATTTAGAGGTTCAGATCAAATTAATCGTAGTGTATATTAATCTAATTATTACAATTTAGTTATAACAATCATTAAATACAATAATACAACAATAACACTCCACAACTATGAATTAATCTTTAAAGGACCATAGGGGTTTTTCAAAAAATTAAAATAGAATATAGAAGCAAACCAATATGATATATGTATTAGTGAGAGGTTGTATATAGTTCACTTTTTAATTTCACTCCATATCCATCAAATCCAGAGTCAAAATTATGATCACTCAAATTATGTACAACTAGAATACTACAAGCAAATTTATTATAATATATTACATAGAACATCAATGTTTATAAATATTACTAAAGTAAATATCACTTGCATCTATTACTGCGAAATTCAATATTAATTACAATAAATATTTTTGATCTTGAAGAAGCTAATTGGAAACTAACTGAATATTATTTCAATATTGTATATAACTATATAAATTATAACTTAATAGATTATGAACTTGAGTATTTGTGTAATTCATTTAATATTTTATGATTTACACAAACTAGTTTTCAGTCAACTTAATGTAGGTAAATTAATATTAACTAATAAATTATCACTAATGTTATCTATATTATTGAGTTTGTTGTATATTTGTTGAGATTTACAACTCATGAATTCGAAAAATTTAAACTATTTCCATTCAGTATGAAAATAGGGCAACGTAACTTATGACCAAGTTCTGACACCAAATTTTTGTAGAAGCTTATTTCATCATACAAAATATTTTGGTAAACTGAAGTTATAAGTTAAAATAGAATATGAAGTGGACTTATTATTAATTTGTAAAAACTAGATGTGTAAGAGTATAATCATATAATATTAATTTTAATAGGTTGTATTTTACTTATCAACAAGTTAAAAATACAAATCACACTAACTGTTTCAAGGCACATCTTAAACTGCGTACCTCAATTATAACACATTTCTATGAATACCTTATGGTTAACATAATGTTGCATTATCATAATTTTACAAGTTGTTTTTTCTTTACTGTATTCATAATTGTGGTAATTATTTTCTTTGTTGATGTTGACTCTGGTATTTTCTAGTATAAATACAATTATTTCTTTAAATGTATTACTAAAATTTATTGTCAAAACCAGCTAGCCTATATTGAGTCCAAAATTAAATAAATTCAATATTGTCAATCAAGTAAGTGAATAAATTTTCAAAAGTAGGTTATCACAATATTAATTGCATATAGTTACATATTTTATTATTAACTTGTCTTTAAATTGTTTTCTACTTGGCAATATTATAATTTGACTAAATTAGTATGATGCAGGTGGGATGTATTAGTATTCAGATCCTATAATAAGTAATCTGCATAAATTCCGCTTATTAGAAGCAAGATAAGGTTATGAAATATTTTTAAGCTTCAAGTCTAATATTTCTCATTTTCTGTTAAAGAAGTGGGTCTAAAATTGAAAAAACTGAATTGTCGAGTTACCATGTAATATAACAATATATAATTTTTTAGAACTGTAGAAAACAAAAAAACCCAAATTAACCCGACGGTCCTTTAAAGATTAATAAGAAAACTTATAAAATGAAAACTAATAAGAAAGTAGCTAAAATCAGATTATTGATCAAATTTGTATTTATAGAAGTTAAAATCAAACTAATACTTCAATTAGCGATTAAAATGAAATATAAAATATAGCTTAACAATATTCTAATAACTTAATAGATACCAGAATTAGTCTACAATACGATAATAACATTTCAGGAGAGTGGACCCCTAATTTTAATTACTCATAAATTCTTAACGATTTACAAACAGCACAAAATTATATTAAAATAATGAAAAAATCAGAAAATACAATAACAAATGAAAATAAATATAAGATACTATAGAATAAATAAAGATACTAAAATCAACCATGTGTTTAGCATGTAAAATAATCACATAATAAAATATATATAAAAATTATATTAAGCGATGGTAACTAAGATATTAAACTCAAAATAATTAATAGATAAACTTAAGAAAATAGAATTTCATACGGTGATTATTATGAACTTACAGTAGATTAAGAATATTGTATTTGTAGTTTACTTGAAGTAGGTGAAGTATTTCAGCTCATTTTTAGCGAAAATGTAATATATGATATAATTCCAGATTTCCCCTATTAAATAGATAAATCTGCAAATATCTAGATATTAATGAGAGGAAAATATTTTCCAGTTAACCAATATTATTTTGATAATAATTCTTGTTCAGAAGATGTTGAAGTTGCTACTGCATTAACTATTAGACTGTTGAACACGCCTATATCAGTTCATAATGAAACAGATTTCAAACCACTGGCATATATAATGAGGCATGAACCACTAAATATCAGATAATTATATGGAGATTACGGTTTTACAACATATAAAGGAATAGACGGATGGGTATGTATTCGCTACGTTACTAAACTTGGTTACGAAGGATCGTGTAATTGTATTTAATGTCTAAATAATCGTCTTAATGTATTACCATTACAATTATGTCAACCCAAATAATTATTAAGAAAAAATATAGCTATAAATGACCTTATTTTGCGTCAAATGTATAATTAGTATATGAACTGTCAATGCTCTCATTGCTTGTAAGTAAAAACTGGTTAAGAACTTTATGTGGATCCAGAAATAGATTTAATAACGAAATTTTATTAAAAATTTAGTAGATGCATCAATTATGAGCAAATTTGTATTTCATTAAATGATCTATTTCCAGAAGAACAGTTTACAGTCACTTAAATACAGAAAATGTTTTTACAAAAAATATTTCCAAAAACTTAAAAACGAGTTTCCAAATAAATGATGGATGATATATTGATTATAGCAAAATAATTATATCCCGATCAATTCTAGATTGCTAAAAATATTTTAGTTTAGGAAATGAATACGAATATGAAAGATTATGACATTTAAAATGTGAAGGACAATTTAAAAAATTGGATAAGTCGTAACAAAAATATATAATCCAAACGACTCACAGATTCTGAAATTTGTTTGCGTTTTAAAATTTTAATAAATAAATACTATTCAGAACTAGATACAATCAAAAAAATGTAGCATATTTATAAAGAGCAATTTAATTCATATTGTTAGTATTAGAACAGTCTTGATGTACAATTATTAACTCAAATTTTGGAATCAGAAACACACAAATGTCTAAATTATTAACAGATAACAAAAGATGAAACTACAGATAGTTAAAATTTAATATTGAAGATGTCTACTATAATTAATTCAATTAAAGAGTGACTTTTTGTTTACAATAAACTAATTTTGAATCTTCAGCATAAAATATTTAATAGTTATAATATTCATATATCGGTTTCACAGCTCAAATCCGAAGTCGTATCCCTCTTTCTCGTTTGCTTTCAGTTCGTGCTTGAGGACTTCGAGTGCGCGCTCGTATGTTACTTTTTCTTCCGTTTCTTGGATTTATGGGATCGTATCTGGATTCCCGTCAATTATGCCCTTGATGAGCGTGACCCATTTCTGAACGGTGACCGCGTTATCAAATCTTTGCAGCGATTCTTTGGACTCCCTTCCTCTTTACATTCTAAGGTCCTTGTCGATGAGTATTTCAGCGATCTTCTCGGCCAAATGTCTTGCACTGACGTTATCACACGTCAAACCTCCTCACAGACTCCCTGTTAGCTCTTTCGGACTAATAGAGTTTGTTTTGGAGATTTTTTTGTTGATAACAGCATATAACAGCTTTTGGTTGAGTAGAGGAGTTGCGGGTTATTAAATATAATTGAGAGTAATTAAATATGTAACTAAAAAACTAAACTATTAATTATTAACATATTATTATTTATAGTACAGACACGACATAATTCAATTAATGGTTCAGTCATGTGTTTTGGGAACATGTGAAGTGAATTAATAAAAGAATTAATATGTTTCTTATATAATAAATATTATGTATTATATACATAACACAATGCAAAACTGAGCTCGAATAATCATTAAATTCCTCGAGACAACACAAACAGACTTTGTTGAGACTTTCGAAAGCAAAACATAGGCTCTCGCACGCCCATATTTCCACTTTTAAAACGGGCTATATATAAACAAATATAATAAACAATGTCGAAGCCCAGCCTGAAAACGAGAAGATAAAGACTAAAGTACGTTAGAAAGCTGAACCTACGAAGAATATCGATCGTTCACTCAGTGTAAATATTAAATTGATTGTTTGTAATATAAATGTCATTTAAATATTAAGATATATATTCATATATATACTAATACAGTCTTTATAATTACAAATTTAAAATCACATTTCATAAATTTTCATAATTACTTGGTATTATTTCGATTTTGCATAAATTTGACTATCCTTCTGTTATTTTGCTATAATTTATATAGCTTAATGTCAACATTAACTTCAGCCTCTTCACACAATTCTAGCATTTTAAAGAGTTTACTAATACCATCAGAAAGCTTTTGAATTTTACGAAAGAAATCGTGTTTACTAACTTGTTATTTTACTTACTAAAAATTTTATGCGGAGGTCTCAGATGTTGACTAACGTGTTATAGTATTTTGCTTTATACCTATATTGTTAATGATATCACTATATTATACACGCAATACCTAATACTATTTCTAGGAAGCAGTTTTATTAATTTGTTCCAAAGGCTGAGGTATTTGAATGTTTGATGTATACTTGTTCATTGATGTGGAATGTAATATAATTTAGTTATCAAACGATTAGTTAATTGATAGTTTTTAATTATTAGTTTTATATATTTAATTCATTCTAAATTGAATTAAATTTATTTAATGTATATAAGTACTATCACAGTGTATAATTGAAATATTGATTAAATT
>CAXDID010001100.1:0-39436 GCA_963988835.1 Hexamita inflata
TCCATTATTTGAAGTGGTTATTATAAATATTGTTTAAAAATAATTAATTGACATGTTATCCAAAAATATTTTTAGAAAAATCAAAAATTACAAAAATAACTAATTAATTATAGTATATTATATATCTATTCATTAACAATCTAACTCGTTGAACATTTGTTGCATCAACTGTTCTTACTCTTAGCTTAGTGTGAGAGTGTTTTTGGTTTTTATAGTTATTGGTTGCTACTTAGTAATTCCGTTAACTACTGTTATCTTTTTCATCATTACATTATATTTAGAAGTCTAATCCCATTATAATTCGCATGAAACGGACTCATCTATGTTTAAACTTTGTTTAAAAGCTACTCGAAATGGTTTAATATTTAATTATGGTTCCGGTTCTTCCATTTCAGCTATAGAATTGATATTCATACTTATTTACCTTTTAATTTGTTCGTTAGCAACAGAACTCTTTTTAAGTTTCTATGGCAAGTATTAATTCATAGAGTGTGATCTTTTATTCATCGAAGTGGAATTATTTAATCAATGCCATGTTATAACAACAATATAATAATATAATAATTAGACAAATTATTTATATTGTATTATAAGTTCAATTTCTTAAATTAATGATATTATTTGACATTATTTATAAAGTGGCTGCAATAACTTTATAAATATCAATAATTCTAGAAATAATTTGTTTAATTCTTGTACGATATAATACAAAATTAATGTAAATTACATTTATTAAGTATGAAAATTATTTAATTATTGTCACCATAATTAGATTTCGACTTGTTCTCCTTCAACGATATTGTGAAGCAGTACTTTTCCATCAACACGTTAAATATGCGTGTTTCCTTGTATTATTTTGCCTCCTCTTCCGAATCCATTCCAGAGTGATCCAACAACGACTTCAGAGTATTCTCCGATTTAACCTGCTTTCATTTTAATAGTAAGTGTTCCTTTCGCGAAATCGAATTCATTCACAGACAGTTCTCCAGCACAAATTTGTACATATGGGTGGCTCAGAATCTTTACCTTTTCCTTCTGTACGGTCATATTTGGATTGAATAATCCTTCATTAAGTCCTTTAGCTTCATTAAATGTTGTTGTGATGTCTCCGAACGGTTTGAACGCCCAATAAGCCCAGCTCATTCCCTCCTTACCAAATAATTATATTTCATGTCTCAATGTTGGCCAAAATTTATCAGTGTTTGGAACAGCTCCAAACTCGTTAACAATTCCGTTCAGATTCAATTCGCGTTGGTTTTTAACCCTCTTCTCAAACCATAAGTTGTCAACGACTGAGCAGAGCTGCTTTGGAATTTATGGTTCACCCTCTGAGTCAACCGTCATACAGTACAAATGCCAAGCGTATGACTGAGATGTGGATGGGATACCAATTTCGAAGCCAGGACCGTTCTTGTGAAACCCTGGTGGTTTGGCCATGGCCAAAATTGTCGGTTCGAAGAAGATGATGTGGTTCTTGTCTACTTTCCAAATGGCATCCATAATGCTTTGATAAAATGGTGTCAGAATTGTTTCGTCGAATTTGGTTGTGTTCTTCCACAGGTCAAAGTGCTCGTTCTTGTTCCCAGCATATGGTTCGTTAATGAGGTCGTAACCAATAACGAACTGGTTGACTTTGAAATGATTTGCAACTGCTACCCAGAACTTGATCATTTCCTCCCTCAAAATGAGAGTCTTCTAAGGTTTCGCTGTTGTGTCTGTGTAAGATTGGAATGGGTTACAATCAGCTGCAAACAAACACTCAATCATGTTCCCAACTGAATCAGAATCGTAATAATTTGAAAATGCATGTTAGAAGCAGAGAGACCTATCAATATAATGTGTGTCAGGGTTGCGAGCATATTCAGCATATTTCGGCAATGGGAAATTTTTGATGCCTTCGCGTTAATATGGAACTGCCCACATAGGAAGACCCTCACCACAGGTAAAAGCTGTTAACAGATCTTAATGCATTTCAATTTATGTATGAATGCCTTACTCGCCTAATAGATTAACAAGTTTAGTCATCTCATCCAAATAAGTCATATTTATTTGATTCTGCTCTGGATAAACTCCTGGCCACATAACACCCAAACGCACCAAATTGAAGCCATGGGCCTTCAAAAAGTCTATATCCTTTTTAATAAAAGTTGTATTGTAATCTTGCTTTTTTGCGTAAATATCTGGAATATATGGGAATTCCTTTTTAACTGCATTTACTCCATGAAATATAATCTATTTTTTGTCTTCTGTGACGTAGTTATTAGTCAGCGGATCAATTGTAACATAATTAATAATATTAAAAAATGTTAACATCGGTTGTGAGGTGGAAAATATTGAATGGACTATCCATAATAACAAAATTCAACAAAGAGACTGCTTTATAAAAGAATATGTATATACTGAAATACAGGTTAGAAAAAGCTCAAAATATATTAGTTATATTAAATTCGCATGTGACATTGTAACCATTTTATATTATTTAATGTGTAATAGTTGGTGTTTTCAACATCATTCCTAAATAAATACTTAATGAGTATATATAGTCATAGTTTACAATTTGTTTTATATATTTTATTTGTTTTATATATATGTATTAAAATTTTATTTGGTTTCACTTCTTACAGTCAACACAAATTTGTTTCTTTTAAGTTCACTTTTGGTGTATCTTCAATTAACATAAGTTGTCGAATTTCGTTTAGTGTTTTATTAAAAGTTTCTGGCAAGTACTTGAACATAACTAACCCACAAACTGTTTCAATAGTTATAAACATTATATAAGAGCACCAATAAGGAATTAATGGATAAAATTATGTTGTTGTTATATAAGAAATCCAGCTCAATGACATCGAAATATTCATAAATTAGGTTTTAACCTCAAGTGGAAATATTTCTGCTTGGATTACTATAAATAGTGGAGCTAGTCCTATACAAAAGAAAACAAGACATAACCCAGTGAGTATTATTTTTAGCAATTATCTAGTCGTCTCTGGTATTGTTATCAGTTCTAAAATTAGTTCACAAATTAAGCATACAATACTACCGAATATACTGGTAAACCAGAGAACTCTTCTGCGTATTTTTCTAACAAATGGCAACATAATTAAGGCAAAAACAGTATTTACAGATATAATCAACACTTATCCCAAAGTTCCTGAATATGGCGAATTAAATATATGAGCAAATGTGATTGATGCATATTAAACAACAGGATTCATACCACATCCGGCTTGAGAAGGTCCTATAGCAATTGCTAAAATTAAACACTTTCTGTACTTTTTAGAAAGTATATCTGGTTTCTCAGTCGATAAAGTTTATATTGTGTTTACTAAATTTGTAGATTATTTTTCATTAATCTATTCTTTAACCCAAAAGCTTTGAATCATAACTAAAGCACTAAAAACAGCGCCAGGTATAAAACTAACACAAAATATTTTATTATTTGATGAGTGCACGATCCAAAATTCAGTTAGAGCACTGAACAATACGCCAGTAGTTATGAATAAACTGATTAGCGATGCAAATATTCCTCTTAAATGTGGTGCAACAAATTCACTAAATAACATGGGAATAGTTGTTATTAGTATCGAGGTGCAGGAACCTGTTATCATTTTCATAACTATCAAGTAAATCCAATGAACAGGAATCATGCTACTTAAATTTGTAATCATTGCGAGGAATGAAAACCAAATCAGCGAATTTTTTCGTCCAATTTTGAGAATTATTTTAGTGGCTATGAAAGAACCGAGCATAGAGCCGATTAGTGTGGATGTGGCTAAAAATGCCATTATATAGCCTGTTGTTGAAAAATTGTTTGTCAATTTTGAGTACATCGTGATAATCACGCTTGTTAAGCTATTTACAACGGTTCCTCTGGCCATTCCGCCGCAAAGGTAAACGAAAAATATTAGAATCGTGTAATTAGATTTCATTTAGGGAGTGTTAGAAATAAATTTTCAACTTATTTATTCCATTTTATATCATATATTAGTACCACTTTATATTTATGTCTCATTTACATAAAGAGGATCTTTACTTTCTAACCCCATGTGGCAAATTCAGCCTCGTGTTTAACAATAACAAAGTTTATATACTGAGCAGAAATTTGTTCATTTTGAACGAATTTGATATTTAATTCGATTTTCATTAATAAAAATACGATAAACGATATTGTAGAGGTAAAACGTCCGTTCTCTGGTTTCAGAAATACAACTCAGTTATTTTGAACGGGTAAATATTCGTTTAGTGCTTCGATAAAATATACACGTTCGGAGCTTAAAACTAGTTCGCGGAATTGTGCAGGGTCCCGGATTTGGACCTGAGCACGTACGAATCCTTCTACGGAAAGTTGTTCACGATTAACAATCAACTTATGCTCGCGAATAACAACAAACTATATACTTATTAACAATTTTTTACAGAAATAAGGGACCTGAATTGCAACTACATCGCGGATTGGTGCGGAGTAGTCGTATTTCTCAATGAAAACAAAGTATGCTAGTTATTAGAGGATTACAGCGTAAAAATAATAGGAACTACAAATACAAGCACGTTAGTCGTGTTTTGCGGGGCCGGAACATTAATTTTGCAGTCAGCAAGCGGCCTAGATTTGTATATTGTAGATCTGGTTAATATTTAATTGCACAAAATAAACAACACTTACCAACCTAATGATACTGTGGACCAATTATCACTTTCAAAAATCAAAAACAGCTTGGTTATTGGTGATTTTGGGTTATAGTTGACCACTGATAAACTTGAACTCATAGGACCTGAATTTTGGTCACAAATCAAAGAAAAATTTATTAGATATCACTAAAATAAAATATTTGCCGAAAGTATTCAAGACTTTTTCAGTTTCGACAATATAATCATGCATCAACAGAAGAAAATTGCTCAATAATATGATTAAGTAAAATAATAGATGATTAAAATAACAAAATCTCAAGATGAACTAAAATAATAATTTTTTCACTTGAATGACAAACTAAACATGGCATTATAATTGTTAGAGTAACTTGGATCGTCATCTGGCTAGTGAAAGAAAACATAAAATTTATTAATAATCTCACATGTAGTAGTATGGTTTCAATTCTTCTAATGGTTTGAATTCGATTTCTAAATCTTTAACGTATGTTCCATAATGCAAATTTCCTTATGCAACAAGCCCTAGCGTGTGTCTTACATTTTCTTGAACGACATGACAATTATTTCCACTTAGAACGTAGTCTCCACGCATGTCAGCAGAACATTAAAATAGTTTAGCAACATACTACACCGAATAACTTACTACTGGAAGTATTATTCCTTTAGATTATCGTTTATATTTATAGCCACCATAAAACCATTTGGATTTTGGTTTAAAGCTCCATATATTAGTAACATCGTGTACTAAAATTGGAAATTGTTCGCAAAATTCAACCATATATGCGCGCCCTCTAGTGGTCTCACATACTATGGATGAATGTGAAATTAAGCAAAGCTCAAAAGGTATCATACCTAAACGACGTTCAACAACATACACTTTTGTAACCAAACCAGAGCAAAAATTGTCATGCTATGGAGCTAAGCGTGAAGACTCAATAAACGGTTAGTATGTCAAGGCTTTTTCAATGTGTTATATTAATTCATTGATAGGCTTTTTCATTTTTTGCGTGGTGTGAAAATTAACTATTAATGCTAAATTGTTAACAATATAATTAATACCACATTTTCTAAATTTATGAATCTAACGAGATTCAATATTTAAGATACATGTGTATTGAAATAATATTGAAATATGTCTCATTTGCCATCAACTTTAACTCTTTTCTTGACTTTCTTCTTGTCGATGCCTAGTTCAGCTGAGTCGTCGTTCTTGATGTCAGTTTGTTTGATGCTGGTGACAACGTCTTTGATGGCTTCAGATCTGGTTTCGATGAATTTGTCAACCACTTCTTGCATTTGCTTAAGTTCTGGGCACACTGTGTCCAAAACGTTGTTTCTGAAGACGTAGAAGCACTTTTCAGAGCCCCTGAGTAGTTTCTGGGCGATTCCTTGGTAGTTTTCAACGCAGTTCATGTCCTTAAGGTCTGGGTAGATTGAAGTTGCATCTGAGCTAGTAAGGAGGGTGATGAAGATGGTTGTGTTTTACTTTTTGATGAGTTCCTTGTATGATTTGAGGAGCTCAGTTACTTTAACTTTGGTGTCATCTCCAGGTCTCTTCTCCTCGCTGTTGATTACAGCGAGTACTAAGCCCTGCTGCTGGTCGTGCTGAGTGACCTGGCTCATGTACTTGTAATTCACACCCTTGAGGCTTAAATATTGGCCGTTCTTGTCCACATCTGGGACAATCTTCTTCTAATCGAAGGCGAAACATTCCAAGTCCTGTCTGGATCTGGCATATTCCTCCAACTCACAGACAAAATTGCACTTAAACTTAAGAGCGCCGGAACCGTTGAAAACGAGGAATATTTGATCGAACTTACCATCAAGCTTGTAGTACTTCTTAAGCAAGCCTTGCTTGTAATTTAGAAGGTTCAAACGAGAAGCGAAGTGGAACTTCTTCTTAAGGAGCTCTAAATCGGTGGCTTGAGCTACACCCTTCAACAAGCATGCACCATACAACTTAGAGATGATCTGAGTTGCCTTGTAGAATTAGAACATTTGGTCTTCATAGGAGAAGGCATTGGAGTTGAATATGGCTAAAACAAAGTGAGACTTCTCCAAGTTTTCAATGAAGTAGTCATCACGTGGTGGAGTTGGGAAGTTAGTAGCCTTGTTGATGTACTTGAACTTTTGACCTCTGAAGGTTAAATCGTCCTGTAAGACACCAGTTAACTTATCAGTGCACTGAATTTCGTCTTCAAGCTCACGGTCGGATTCCTGGATCTCAATCTTTTGCAAACGTTGAACTTGACGATCTAAGTCATCCAATTCAATGATTGGCTTGAAGGATTGTAAATTACTTCCGAAAAGTATTGAAGATTGGAAGCAGCGGCCATCTTCTTGAACAACCAGTTCTTCCTTCTTATCAGCAGCCTTCTTATCAACCTCTTTCTTCATCTCAAGACGTGGAGCAGGCATAGCTATTTTGTCTTCAATAAGATTGATATCCAATCCCTTGAATTTGTTGGCAATATCTTCGTAATCTTTGAATTGCTTAATGTCCTTTGCAATGATAATTTAGTAGATTTGTGGACATTTCTTAATCGATGTGTTTTCAGCGATGAACTATTCGAAGTCCTTTGCCTTGTGATCAACTTTAGTAACTAAAATGTTCTAACCTGGTTTGTAATAGTTGACTTTCTGTAAGAATCTGATCTTTTATCCCTTGAAGGCCATTTGGTGTTCTAGTTCATCTATTTCAATGATACCATTTTGGTGAGAAGTAGGCCATCCTCTGAAGTTATAAACATTTGAACAGAATACTCTGCAATCCAAGGCATTGGCGTGAGCTTCAACCATTTGATTGGTTTCATTGAATATGAAACAGGCAGACTTTACTTAATCGTACTCTTCATCTTCTGCGAATTCGCTTCCTGGGTTGTATATTGGTTGAGATAAAACGCGATCACAAATGTTATCTTAATCTTCAACAAGATTCATTTCTTAGAAATAGTAAATATTATTTCTGAAGCTTTCAAGTTGTTGAACACTGTTAATAGTAATATTTTGGATGCATGTTATGAAGTAAATACCAGAGAAAGCAGATTAAACTTTTTGGTAATATTCTGTTATCATCTTGAGTAAGGTAGTTTCGTCCTTATATTCAAAGAAGCTGAGAACATATGGCTAGCCTGGTGCTCTCAATTATGACTTATTGAGGAATTAAAGTTACTTGTTCTTGAATGGAAGACCAAGTTCCCATTCAGTTCCGGAATAGTCGAGAATCAAGTCTTGCATCTTGTTGAGATCGTTGCATGAGCAATCGAATTGTAAATCTTAAAAGATGTTGAAAACTTTAGTTCTTTGCATATCGTTTTCGTTAAGGAATTGAACGGCTTAACCTTGATCGATACAGATATTAAGCTGCAAGCAATCTTCATATTTCTTTTTAAGTGAAGTGGCTTCAACTTCGTTCTTGAAAATAGTTATGAAGTAGCATGTTCTATGCTTCTTGGTAAGAACGGTATAGTGGTGCAAAGTCTTCTGGAAGTCCTTTTCGGATTAATCAAACACAGCTACGACAACACGTTTTTATTTGTCATATGGTTTGAGTTACTGACAGAACTTAATGACTTAACCTCTGACGATAACGCAATCCTTTTCGAATGTAACTTCTGGGATTAATGTTCTAAGCTTTTTCTCGTTAAGATCTCTTAAGACTTTGTTTCTGGTTTCAAATATGTATTGGCTGGCAATGGCCAATTCGTTCTATTCATTGAACAAAAGGAATAATTGTCCTTCAAATGCGTGTTTAGCTTGAAGTGCCTTATGCAAACCAGATCTGTAGGTGAAGATATTTAATTGCTTAGTGAAGTAGAACTTTTGAGCAAGTTCTTCAATGTTAGCCTGGGATATAACAGAGCGCAAAACGACAACGAAGAAGATTTCAGTCATTTGTTGTTAAACCTGGTAAACATTGAAGAGTTAGCGCCAGTAATCAGATGAAAGGTTGTCAAGGTAGCAGAAGCAAGTGTACTTGTTTCTTGTCATGTTGGCCTTGTTCAAGCTTAAAAGGGTACGTTGATAAATTACTAAGTCGTCAGAATTTACAGCAAGAATTGGAACAGCTGCAGTTTCTTTGTCTTCAACAAGTTCGTCTTTAGATTCTAACTTAAGTTTTTCAACAAGTTTCTTTTGTTGTTCAAGATAGTTCTGTAAGTGAGCAATGGTGAAAATTTCTTGAGCTTCTTGACGTTATGGAGTGAAGAAAATGACTGGAATAATGTAATTGGCTGGGACTTAATCTCTCTTTTCTAAGCTGGTTAAAATTTTGAGCTTTTCAGTGATTGAAAGATCTCCAGAGATTTGTTCAAGTGTATCTCTAACGGGTTCAACCAAGTAATTTCTAGTCTTGATTGGGCTCCAAGCGGCCTTGTAAGCGCTTGGGATATCTTGGATAACGTTAATACCAGTTATATTAACACGTTGAGCAAGTAATTGTAAGTCTTCTAAGGTTTACAAGTCATCAAACGTAACGATGAAATAGGTATCTTTGTTCTTCATCAGATTTTGAATATCGTTAATTTGCTATTGCAAGTTAACACTTATTGGATTAAGTGTGAACAGTGAAATGGCTTAGTTAACGTTATAAGAATCTTTGAGAATTTCTTTTGGTGTCTTTCCTTAGAATTGCGCGATGTTCAAGATGTTAAGCTTTTAACCATGGAAACCGACAAACTGTGGACTGCGGCAATCGATTTGTCCTTGTTCATAAACTTGCTTTCTGGAAATACCATACTTAGCGAAACAAAATTGACGAGCAGCAAGAGCACTACAGTGGTGGGCCCTCGAAATGCTTTTTTGAATTAGGAAGAAGAATGAAGTTTATTATTTGAATCTTACTTATATCACTGCCCGGCTCAATAATGAGTGTGTTCTCCCTCCTCATCAATACACTCATTAACTCTATTTACTATTGATTTGTAAAGTGCTTCAATCACATCAAGGCCTGGTTGAGCCTTGGATAGCTGTGTTACAATAATTAACGTATATAACTCTGTATATACTTCAATAATAAGTTTCAACTTTACCTAACGTTGTATAATTTAACAATCAAGAAAATTGATTTCTCATTATGAAATGGAAGTGGAAGATCATAAGTAAAATAACTGTTGTTTTAGAGTAGCATCAATATATTATTTAATGCTGGGCCCGACTAACCCACTTGATTCCATTCTTCAAGAAACAAAAATGCATTCATTATTTGAATATTGAGAATGAAAGCGACTGTAACTACCTGAATTATAATTCTAATTAAGCGAAGTACCAATACTTCATCTTGAGCTCCCGGTTGAGATTGAAAGAAAAAGTCCTCCATTGTTTTCGTGATTAAGAAATACCTAAAATCGTTCAGATTGACCCAGTTGAAGATGAACACCGAGGTCCTCTGCAGGTCCAGTGCTTGCGCTACTAGTTATAAATTACATATTGCGTCCGTATACCAATCATTGGATCCTCTTATTCTTTTCTCCAATCAGGCTTAACTACCATATATTTTCGAGATAAAATCTTTCATAAATTAGTTTTGTTGACTAAAACGTAGAAATTACACAGGGACATCTTAAACAAGTGATATAACTAGTTCAGATTGGTACAATATTTTATGAATTCATCCGTTGGACCCAGAAATGAAGAGAATACAAACGCTTCAGAACTGCCTAAGTTTGTTAAGTGAATTAGTTGACCTTCCCTAAACATCTTCTACCGCGTTTATTTTGTCATTGCCGTCCTTTTATTGCATGTGGTAATTTCTATTTTTCCTTTTTGGAATATTAAATACCGACTTTGAATAGTCGATTATGGTCTAATACGATCGAAATCATATTTTTGGCCCTCTTGTGTTAATGAGTAGTTCATGAATAATCTCCAACTTGAGATTATTTATTGGAATTTGTCATCCGCATTAGAAGTGGCAAAATATTTTAATATATAATTACTCACATAGTAAACAAGAAAAAGCAATTCCACCTCCCATAACTGTAGCATGTTGCTCAATTAACTTGTCTTGGTGATTGAAAATGTAGCTGGCAGTTGGGAATTCTTGGTCGAATTGTTCTTCTTCATCCTTGTTGATTATTTTCTTGTGGAAGATTTTGTTTACAACATTGTTATCTTCAAGAATATTGATGTTGTCGAAGTAGATGAATTATTACTTCAATGATTGCATGGTAGCAGCAGTAAGGTTCTTGATCAAGAAGCAGAAGTACATTTCTGGATATTGTTGAACTACATCACCATAGAAGTGTTGTAAGTTTTCAAGAAGTGGTGCTGTGTTATCGAAAACAGCAATGGTGTACATTTGGTCGAATTTTCTTTGTTGTACTTGTTGTATGAATTTGAGTTATACTTTGAGAACTTCGATAAGTTGTTCTTGGCTTTGCAAACCATAGTTTGAGTAGAATCCGGTGAATACAGATTTATTATCTTCTCCAGACATATCAACTCTGAGATCTCCGATTTGTTCTTGTAATCTGACATCGTTGAACATTTTAATGTGTTTCCACTTGTCCTTGAATTGTCCGACTACGTTATCGTAAGCGCCGTTGGGATCAGCATCACTTTCAAGTCCTTTCTCTCTGGCAGCATGAGCTTTCTGTTCAGCTTCTTCCTTTTCTTACATGGCGGTTTTCCAGCATTTGCTGAATTATGGATCCGAGCTGAGTTCTCTGAAGTACTCAACAGGTGAGAACTGTTCAGGTGACTGGAATTTATCTTGGTTAAGAAGATTTGGAACTGAGACTGAAAATCTCGGATAGTTAGAGCCAACGATAATTTCCTTTATCTTTCCGCAGAAAACGAGGATGAACACTGGGCGGGAGCGACCGTGGAAACGACGGAAGAATGGGACGAGAGCTGAGTTCACACGAACGAATCTGATTCTGCCCAAGTACTCGGTGTTGAATGATTGGAAAAGTTGCTCAATGGCCTTGCACGGGCCACACCATTCGGCGAAGGCCTCGATGATAAGCAAGCCCTGGTACTCCATCTCGCGTAGCACCTGGTGCGGTTTATCAAGCGTAACTGCAAAACTTACTTGCTTCATAAAATTTGCGGGTGGGGAGTGGAAAAATTAACGAAATGTGTGCAAATACTTTATTGCAGGGCTAAATGAAAGATTTCACTTTATAAACAGCAATTTATGGATTATGGAAAATACGAGGCGCATGCGCTGCAATAACTTGAGAAGTCAGTTCCGAACAGACCTAAAACTACTGTGGTGTAGTTTAACGACGACGACGCCGTGAACCAGCTCGATTTTGGTATGCGGAAGTCAAAACTTCAAACCACGCCCAAAGCTAATCCCAAACAAGTCCTCGAGCAGGTTCTTCTTGAAAAGCAGGCTTAATTGCAAAACACTCAACCAATATAATAATAAGAGAAGATTGAGGCAGACACCGACGTCGAGCAACAATATCCTGCCAGACAGGCGAGCTACTTTTAAAAGCTGTTTGAATTACAGAATAGAATCACCACTCCACCGGCGGTTTAGAATTAAAAGCTGTCTCTGCTGAAAGACTTGATTGGGAACTAATCGTAATAACTTTACGAGCAAACGAAGCTCAAAATTCTGGCGGAACTTTAATAAACGCAAAACACACTTTTCCAAATGTTCAAATTACTCGGAGTAAACGATTTAACTTAAATGTTGACGAAATAATAAAAGGAGAAAATGAAACTGAAAACTGTTTAAAGTGAAATAATGAGTATAAAAGTTAAACTGCCCGTTTTGAAATAGGATATAATTCAGTGCACTCAATAATGTTAGTAGAGTATTTAAGCGTTGTTGGATGCGTTGTGTAGCTCGAACATAGAATAGTGATCATTTGTTTATTATTTATGTTAATTTAATAGAATTTACTTTCATGTAATAAACATAGAAATGTAATTAACATCAATTATATTATCACAAATTAACTGACAACATACGAAATATTGTTAAACTCACATATAATATTTAAATTATATATGTGTTAGTCTTAAATTATATAGCTAAGGTACACTCGGAGTAAACGATCTGACTTAAATGTTGACGAAATAATAAAAGGAGAAAATGAAACTCAAAACTGTTTAAAGTGAAATTCAAAGTATTAAAGTTAAACTGCCGATATTGAGGTAGGATATAATTTAGTGCACTCAATAATGTTAGTAGAGTATTTAAATGTTGTTGGATGCGTTGTGTAGCTCGAACATAGAATAGTGATCATTTGTTTATTATTTATGTTAATTTAATAGAATTTACTTTCATGTAATAAACATAGAAATGTAATTAACATCAATTATATTATCACAAATTAACTGACAACATACGAAATATTGTTAAACTCACATATAATATTTAAATTATATATGTGTTAGTCTTAAATTATATAGCTAAGGTACACTCGGAGTAAACGATCTGACTTAAATGTTGACGAAATAATAAAAGGAGAAAATGAAACTCAAAACTGTTTAAAGTGAAATTCAAAGTATTAAAGTTAAACTGCCGATATTGAGGTAGGATATAATTTAGTGCACTCAATAATGTTAGTAGAGTATTTAAATGTTGTTGGATGCGTTGTGTAACTCGAACATAGAATAGTGATCATTTGTTTATTATTTATGTTAATTTAATAGAATTTACTTTCATGTAATAAACATAGAAATGTAATTAACATCAATTATATTATCACAAATTAACTGACAACATACGAAATATTGTTAAACTCACATATAATATTTAAATTATATATGTGTTAGTCTTAAATTATATAGCTAAGGTACACTCGGAGTAAACGATCTGACTTAAATGTTGACGAAATAATAAAAGGAGAAAATGAAACTCAAAACTGTTTAAAGTGAAATTCAAAGTATTAAAGTTAAACTGCCGATATTGAGGTAGGATATAATTTAGTGCACTCAATAATGTTAGTAGAGTATTTAAATGTTGTTGGATGCGTTGTGTAATTCGAACATAGAATAGTGATCATTTGTTTATTCATCTGTTGATGTTCATATAATAAGTGTATTTACTTTCATGTAATAAATATAAAATATAATTAACATCAATTTTATTAATTAACTGACAACATACGAAATATTGTTAAACTTACATATACTACATAACCTCGAATTGAACCACCCACCCTTGTTCGAATACAGACACCCGAGCAGTTTTCAAAAATGGCCAGGGTGTCTATAAGTGAGAGCAAATCTGGCCCAGTTTGGTATATTTTCTATGTCAGATTTGGTTTTCCATTTCAGTTACAGACACCATTTCCAAAAAAATTCTGAAAATTTTATCAAATTTCTAGTTTCTTGATCTAATTTGCATAAATTACCACTATATAGAAGATTAAGTAGCATATAATTTATTTTTATGGTCATACAAAGCTCAAAAGCTCAAAAAACTTAGTAAATACAAAAAGAGATTTACAATGTTCGATTCACTTACAACCCCTTTTGTAGTTCAGTTATAGACACCTTTACTATAAAAAATCGAAGGTGTCTGTATCTGAGCACTTCGGGTGTCTGTAAGTGAAAGGGGGTGGGTGTCTCAATTCGAGGTTATGTAGTAACATTTAAATTATATATGTGTTAGTCTTAAATTATATAGCTAAGGCATACGTGGAGTAAACGATTTGACTTAAATATTAACGAAATAATATATATACATATAATAAATGAAATATATTCATTGTATTTAGTTAGCTATTAGTGTAGTGTGTAGTATAGTTTTTATAGTGATAATAACTTATTATTAGTATTATTTTATCAAGCAAATTGTTATAAATTAATTCATAATGTTGAATTAGTGATTTATTTTAGCTATATATATATATATCACTTCCTCGAGACGGCACAAACAGACTTCATTGAGACTTTCGAAAGCAAAACATAGGCTCTCGCACGCCCATATTTCCACTTTCAAAACGGGCTCAACCCGTCATTTATGCCCACTCAGTAAAGACCCAACAGGGTCCTCACGGAGTCGTCAACGGACCAGTTTTACCTGATTTGCTAACTTAATTTCCAGAAACTGGTTTTCACTTCTCACTTTCTCTTTGCTCGTTATTTCCTTCGGCTTGCACGGGAGGTTGTTCCGTTATATTGACATTGCTTGGTGGTGGTTGCCTTTGATGCGTTGTTTCATTAACTTGATTAGGTACCTGGGGTCCTTCTTAGTTTATTTGATTTTGCAAATTCCTAATTTCGGGGTATATTGCCGGTTATATATATAACCATACTTAAAAAGAGTTTATTATGATATTATATGATAAATTTGTTTGTTATTATATCTTAAATCTCAAAATATCAATAATTATTAAATATAAATATAATTGTATATTCTCACAAATCATAGCAATACTTGTCAACATTATGACTACGAAAATATGCTTGATAAGCTACAACTAGGTTAAAGAATGTTGTTTATATAGTTGTTTTGCGATTATGAATTATGAATGTTTATTGTATTTTATGCATTATTTTGACCTAAAACAATTCCTACGTATTAAGGACACTTAAGTATAATATTTTTTATTATTGAATTAGTTATTGTAACTTATGAATTTATTGAATATCCTATGAATCCACCACAAGATATTGTAGTTCCAGTTAAACTATTATTTAAGCTAGAAACATTATTGATTTGGATTATACAAGTATTTGCATAACCTATGACACTACCAATCATTGATTTTCCTTTCATTGTACTAGTTTACACCAAAATATTTTTTAATAATACATTTTGTCCGTATGACCATCCTATTCCAGTGGAAATAGCACCATTAGATTCCTAACCTGTAGTTTATTAAAATACAATATTTGAATTTAAATCAATTATTTCTTAATTACGTGAATATTTGTCTGTCCCACTAATTATCCCAAATCCATTTTAGTAACTTCCAAAAATTGTTATCTATACTGATAACTATTAACAAGAGATATTACCAGAATAGTGCGAAACAAGACCAAAACCTACAAAGTCGGTTGAGATAGCTTTTACTTATTACTGCATACAAACCTATTTAATTAATAAATTGTTGTTATTCTCACCCATACTCACCAATATTCCAAAACCGAATATAGATTACGCATCTTATTGTTAATAACAATCTGAAAGTAAATTAATTATTTGCATACTTGTTGCGGTCATAAAATACGTGATACCTCCAAACAAATAGTAATCACTAGAATCAAATTGAAGTTTGTTTAATAAACTAATAGAGACTGAGTTTCCAATGATAGTTGTTATTTCATTGAAATTTATGGAACACGATGTAGTTTAACTCAATAAATATGAAGAGCTATTTCCAGCTGTAAAGATAGAGGGTCTAAAACTCACTCTATTTATATTGGCAGTGACTGAATTAGCAATTAATGTTATAAGTGCAATAGTAGCACTAGTACTATATTAACCAAGTATTTAGTAATTTATAATGTAAAAATTCCCTATAATATTATTAATAAGAGTAATATTTCCTTATGAACTTGGAAATACTAAATTTATCAACATATTACTAATATTGGTATTACTACTTTACCATTATAATAAATTAATTTAACTACCTGCGCTTACTGTAATTGACGTACCAGTTTTTGATATTATATTTAGTTAATTTACTGAAATTGTATTACTATTTGATAAAAAGGCACCACTTTTAACAACTTATTGTCCTATTTATATTTTTATATTATTAAATATATTTTATGTTTAAAATAGAGCCTTAATTTAGCTATATACGTTGTTTGCTATATCAATAAAAGAATTCGATATTGTAGTTATTGAACTAAAAGCAAATCCGTTGTTAAAAGATGACGCAGAAATATAATTTGTAATTGATTAAATATCGAAATTAGTGATAAAAACAGGGTTACCACATGTCATAAAACTATTGTTAATATAATATAATATTTCACATTTATTATTATATATACTTTAACCAGATGGACATTTACAAGAGCCACCTATCATTTATTAGCCGATAATATTACATACACAAATATTGTTAGATATTTAAGAATTTGTTGGACATTAACATGTCTAATCTATTAAATTTGAAAATTAAGGACAAACACAAAGCTATCCGGATATATATGCATTAATATTAGTACAAGTACAAATTCCAGATTAAATTACAGCTCCTGTTGGACAACTGCATTAATTCGAAATATTTAAACCATAGATTCCACAAGTACATTAACCATTTAATAAAATAGCACCTTAAGTGTGACAAACACATTATCCTGATTGCATTACTAGATCATCGTTGCATATACACATAAAACCATTTGAAACTGAATATTAAGGGCAAACACATTAATTTCCAAGCACATAAGAGTTTTAGACTGCACATTTACATTAGCCATTTTACACAGATTATCCTATGATATAACAATAAACTAAAGTACATACATTATTTATTAGTCTATGTCCACATTTACTTGTGCAATTGAGTTATAATTCTACTTCTTATATTGATAAATTAGAATCTTCTAAAATTTATTATATATTTGATAAAGTTTAATTTAATAACATTATATTATTTTATAAAGTTTAATTATATACTGAGATATTATCATTAAATCTTTATTTTAAAGTGCTTATATTTTGTTAAAGGACTTAGTTAGTATACGAACTATTTGATATAATATAATTTTAAATATTTGTAGAAACTGTATTTAAATTATTAGTGAGTTATGATACATTATTTGATATTCTGTTGTCCAAAACATTAGTATTATATATTAAATTTCCGTTAACTGTTGAAATATTATTCTTTATATATTGCTCTAAGTTAGAAGAATTAAGTGTAATTACATCCACAAGTTAAGACCTATTATTATATATTCTTGAATCTAAAATTGATGAATTTATGAATAAGTTGTGTTCAGATTGCGAATTATTTGTTATAATGTAATGCTCTAACTATGATACGTTACTAGTTAAATATCCATGTATTATAGTGCTATTAGCGCGAATTCTTTAATCTATTATTTCTAAATTTGCAATGAGGTTACTTTAGGCCTATGTATAATTTGATATTATTTTACCCTCCAAATAGGCAGACATATTTTAAATTTAACTGTATGTCTATGTAATATTATCATAAATCCGATGATCTAATACAGATGTATTATATTATAATTTAATATCTGCGCTAGAATAATTTTACATAATATAATATTCTAATTGTGAATAATTGTGGTTTAAATTACTGTTTATTGCTGATACATTGTTTGCTATTCTATTATCCAGTGTATGTATGGCTTATAATAAATTATTTTATGCAAAAGAAAAATTCTATAATATGTTATTATCGAAATATACAAATTATGTATCAATTTTATTGTTTAAAGCTGTAATGTTATCAAATATCTTGTTATCTAGTGTAGTAATGTTATTTACTAACATACTAATCTGTTATTTTGTGTGTAACTAATTATCCTTAACTATTTCGGAAATATTTTATAAAGAATATATTATATTTACGCATGATGATACATTAAGTAAATATCCATGTGTACAAACACATTAATTGTTGTTTAACTCAAACGGGAATACACACTTGATTACATAGTCAATTTCTTGTCCGAATTTCAAGGAGTCCGCACATAGTCCATAAATTACCCTTTAAGTACCACAAATATCACAATTTTTATAATCTTCACCTATTATATCAATGACAACAGTATTTAATCCAAAGCGTTAAAAATCAGAGCAAATTTAGAATTAACTAAGTACTATTTGTAAACTAATGTGTATGTTTGCAGCTATATATCCATTATTTATACTCTGAATTACGTTATAACCTGTAAGCTTGCAGTCTATAACTGAAAAGTTTTAAATAGAATGTCTTATAATATTTACTAATCCAGAAGAATTTCGACTCTAAATATGATATTGAACGAATGTTTATTCAATATATAAAGTACTATGCACCTCAATTACTAATCCAGAAATCTATTATCCAGTAGCTACAAATACTAAAGTCGATTGGTAAACGCTAACATCACAACTATGACAAATTAATGATCCTGACAATACTTCAAACTATAGTGTTATATTTATAACAGAGTCTTTAACTAACTACTGTGGTGTCCGAGCCAACTTTGATTTTAACAAATGTTTATGTAATAATTGCGCTTGAAAATTAAATCACTGTATTTATGCTAATTATAACATATTCAATTAATTCTGCGGTTCATTTCTTTTTCACTTCATCCTTCAAATGACGAAGCACACACGAAGCCGACGGATCACAATACAAGAGCGTCGCATAATGATGAGAATGTGAGAAACAGAATCACAAACTGTTGCAACCAAGAAATACATTGCTTGTTGCCTTCAATGTAGTCTCCAAACTGTTTATTCCATTTTTAAGCACTTTGAAGTTACAGGCAAGCTAGAAGCTTCTCATGCCGATAATAGTGTCAGAAAATTTGACTAAGCTGAGATTTTCGCGTTGTTAAATATCGCCAGAGCCATAGATTCGAAACTCGACGAATCATAGCTGAAAAATACTAAGCCCTTCGTGGAATTTCCATGTCTCTAACAACGGTATCTCGTCTCCTGGCCAAATTCAGTTTAAGCTTCTATGTTGCTAAGATAAAGCCAAAACTTACCGAAAAGCATAAATTGGAAAGTTTGAACTTTGCTCGAATGAACCTGAAACAACCAATTGAATATTGGAGAACTTTTTAGTATACCGATGAGTATCGCTCAAAATGCTATGCAAATCGAGCGAGTAGAGTGCTCAGAACACCTAAAGACGAGTGGAATCCGAAGTATTTTCTCGAAGTGTAAAATATGGACTGTTTTCGTGCATGATCTATAGTACGATTAGCTATAGATATAAGGGTCCATTATGGTTTATGCCGTGCGGTACGACCATGAATTCAATTGTCAATTCTTAAGTTCTCAGACAAGTTACACTTCCATCACTTAATAGCATAACTTGAAGTTGCAACAAGATAACGCCCCGACACATTTTAGTAAGTATATGAAAAACTTTTATACTGCTAACAACATTGAGCTCTATCGCTTCCAGTAATGAGTCCAGACTTAAATCCACTTTTTCACTGCTGGAATCCACTGAAGTCAAACATTTCCCCTGAAGAATGTACCACATATGACTTATTAAATGAAGAAGTAAAGAGGGCGTTGGAGTAAATCTCGTTAGATATCATCAATCATTTGATTGACTCTATGCCCAAAAGGTTAGAAGAAGTAATAAAATAGAAAGGAGACGCTACTAAACATTGAGTTAATATATAGTTAAAATTAATACAAAAAATAGTTTTGAAATAGTTAGTATTTTTTGAAATCAAAGTTGGCTTGGCGACCACAGTATTAATTAGTGTTGTATCCAAATAGCGAAAAATCATTTATGTTAATATTATTCACTTATAACTCTATTTTGGTGTTTCTAGTTATATTTGTGAACATAAATATGTTATTTTTGCTTAATTAGGAGCTTTAGTATAAGTTTGTAGACATTTTAATACTGTTTAATACACTTGATTTTTTGCAATAATTGTAAACATTTTAATTAATTTGAATGGAGTTCTAACAGATATATTAAACGTTATTTAATTATTTAAATACTATTATTATAGAAGATAGTAACATTTAATTATATTATAGAGAGGAAAATCCAAGGTCGCCACCTTATATCTGAAGGTGAAAATATAGTTAAACTTACTTTGAAAGAAGGAATCTTCCCAAAGAGGAATTTATTCTATAATTTCTATAATTTTTATATTACCACTCTACTCCAGTCCCAAATACTAAAATGCACTAAATTTAGTATCTTTTATACCGGTAGCTGAAAAAAAATATGAAAATATGAAATAAATTTAGAATGTTATATTTCTTTAATTAACTATAATACCTTTTAATTTCGCAGGAGTAGTCAGTTTAAATGATATAAATATGTAGTATTTTAAATATTTTTAAAGAGAAGTAGAGTGGTAATATAATATTAAAATAAAATATAAATGTTTTTATGTGCCAGTGTATTTCCCCCTATCAAATATAGACCAGCTCTAATTTCACTTCGTATATATATCTGGCGACCTTGGATTTTTCCCTCTATATACAAGAGACGCGTTTTATAAAGCAACCTATGCTTATATTGAGGGAAAATAGCGAACAGGAGCTAATGTACTGTTGGCCCCAAAATTGATATAATTTTTCATCTCTTTTATTTTCTCATATTTTCACTTTCATAATTTATCTCAATACAGATTTATTTAATCATCTTCTCTATATCATAAACGGTAAATAGTATTAGTATCTTGTTACTTTATATCATAGAGAATGATCTATAATAGCTGGTAGAAGAAATATAAAAATCACCCTTTTTTCACTGTATTTTTCAACACTATTTTTGCTAATGACTCACGTAATATTTAATATTTTGATGTCTGGTTGAGAAACTTTTTGTTGCATATCAAGTTAAAATTATATTGGTTAAGTACCGATTTAATCCAAAAATATTTTTTAAATTTAGGTAAAATTCACTCTTTTTCGAATAATGTTAGCAGTACTTAAATTTAGTGGTTATCTTATTAGGACCGTAAATGGTAATTGCAGCATTTAATAATAAAGAAAATTAGCTTTTTATATTGAACGTTAGTTCGCTACAAAATTATATATAATAATTTATGAAGTAAAATATTAAACACATATAAATCAAAGATTCTAATAATACTACAGTTGTTAAATTATAATATGATTATTAAGCTAAATGTATATTTGCAGACTTAAATTACAATTATAAATACTATACATATAGTAGTTTGAAATAGAATAATTATTCTAATAAGACCATGACAACCAATAAACAATATTATACAACAGAGAACGATTAAGCTCGGCGGCCAACGTTAGAGCTGAAGAGGCATTGCTAAAATACCAGCTTTGTTTAGTGTGATCGATGATGGATTCATTCGGTTGCGCTTCTCGTTCCTCGCCGATCCAACTTTCTGAGATGCGGCTCGGCCAAATCGGTTGCGGAAGGTAAAATCCCCCGATTCAAAGTGCTGAGCTGGCATCATCGAGGATCAGTATGGCTAAGGGCATGCCATCAACGAGCCTTCAGGATTGGAAAGCGGTAACCGCTCCATTGCTTCCTTAGAAACGCAGATGGTACGACGCAGGTGGATTCCCGTATAGATCGGCTTGCACGAAGCAGCCGCGTTACGCCCCCTGGATGCTTGTACCCGAGTCGTTGGTTGCCTTGGCTGCGGAGGTGCGCCTTACGTACATAGGTGTGTCTAAAACTAATGATCATTCGCGTGAACTTACAGTTCCTGTACAGAAGACCGAACTAGTATAAACGAAAGTTAAGTGAGTGGGATATATTAGAAATAAATAAGAATAAATAAGAATATATATTGCTGACGACTCCGTGAGGGCCCTGTAGGGTCTTTACTGAGTGGGCTTAAATGACGGGTTGAGCGCGTTTTGAAAGTGGAAATATAGGCGTGCGAGAGCCTAGAGAATACATTAATATATGTTGATCGCTGATAGCTATTGAAATAGCCATTCAATACTAATAATTTATAAATTAGTTAAATAAGAGACGACAAAATAAATTTTGAGTTTTAATATTATATATTTATAATTTACATGCAGATTAATAATGAACAATAGTAATTGTTTGTTTTAAATATTTATTAAATCTCTGTAATGTTGAACTTATGCAAAAAATCATTATATCTATATTTTAAATGTTTCAGGTAATATATTTCTAATTATCTAGGAATAAAATTTGATTTATTTAGCTTATCTTCCTCTTAATTGAGAATATGTAAAAGATATTTGTTAAATCAATTTCATTACGTGAAGTGGGATGAATACAAGTGCTGAATAGTTATAGCTTTATAAAATGATCACGTACTACTACAGTAATAAAATTTAATAATTAATAGTAATTCACTCCTTAGTGTATTCAATTATTATGAACACTACAATAGATCATCCTATCAAATCACTAAAATGAAAAATATTTATTAATTTTTGTAACAATCATCTGTTACTAACTCTGCAGTTTTGAAATAAACTCTCTTAATTCCTTGGTTGTTACAGTTTCGTGTACATAGTTCAAATCTAAATTACTAACACTAACAACACGAGTAATCTCAATAATTTTGGAATGAAGTGCATTCGGTGATTCTGTAATAATACACGATTTTGTTTGTGTAAAATAATTTTTTCTTCTAATTTTTTCTTTTTGAGTTTCCAAAAATATTTCTTTTAGAAGATAAAGCTGATACTAAAAGTTAACAACTTGTCACTTACTGTGAGTTCAGAAAAAAGTTGCTCAACCAGACTCATGATTAGAAGTCTTTCTACTTTAACTTTTAATAGCATCAATTCAATTTATAATTTGGCAACTTTTCTGCGCATAATTTGTAAGTTAGTTCCAGATATTTACCGATCATTAAAGATCAACCTAATTGGCGTAACATTCTTTTGACTCAAAGGTTATTCCACGTTTTTGAATAATAAATATCGCTTAAAAAATCAGATACACATTGCTGTTATGACCCTGGTGACTCAATTTTTTGTACACAAAAATCTCACTAATAAAGTTTCAGTTAGTGAAGTGCATTTTCATCATTAGGAATTGGAGTGTATTTTGCGCCAACATCTCATTAAACGTAATATATTATATATTTATAACAAAAACTCATGAACGTGCTCAGGGCGCGAGCAAGTTCTTGTCTCTATAATATTATAGCTAATCCATAGTTATCCAAAATTTTAGTCGACGCCATATTATTTCGAAAACGGAACAAAGGTCAGAACGCACCACAATACAAGTATGCTCTGCCATTGGATCAAAGGATATATTGAATTCAGAATACTCTTAAAATTGTTGTCAAATACAGAAAACACACCGGCATTTAATATATTTCAGACGCAAATAGCAGATCTCTTCAACGAGAGCAGAAGTAGCAGTCTGCCTTTTGTCACGTTCTTCACAACATCTCACGTGCCGTTTGCCTGTAAATTTTACTCGCCACGCATGTGTACTTCTTCTTCGGGCTGGTCTTAAAGTCTGGCTTGGTTAGAGCGAATAACTCGTACACGTCCAGATTCTCTAAATTTCAACATGTATATTAGAGTATCGGTTATTTTATTAAATGTGATATTGGATCGTCGGACATTTCCAATTTCGCGATATAACGTATAATAATGGCTGTTTATTGCAAATAGTATTAGATTTGATTTGATTATAATTTATCTTCAGAGACATTTTGCTATGCCGCTACAAACTTTACGCAACTGGCTTAGAACGAACTTGGCTAGGTAGCCTGGAATTTTAGCGCCTGTAGGGAGCACTTGCAATTTTGTTAAACACAAACTTTGAATCCAGATTGCTATTCCAAATTGTTAACGCTATATCTGGCCAAAGTCTGGACATTTACGTGCGCGTGCAATTGATGATAATATTTAGAGCCATGCCAGCGACGTCTCTGAAAATTAGCCCCGCTGTAGCCCCGTGCCGGCGAAGACAGATTCGTGGAATAAATTTAACTTCTGGTTCATAGTTCATGGATAAGTCTTTTCAAGGCTTGTTTTCCCCATCAGAATAAGCAAAGACTTATTCGCATTAAACAAACGGACGCAAACTGCCACGCTAGTGCGATGGGCGGCATACGGTAATCAACCGTTTATCCCCAGAGTTGCGGCTCGATGTCATCATTCCACGAAAAGGGACTTATTAACCAGTGCAACAGATTCACCCAATAGCAAACACCCTGCAAATTATTTCGAAAACGGAACAAAGGTCAGAACGCACCACAATACAAGTATGCTCTGCCATTGGATCAAAGGATATATTGAATTCAGAATACTCTTAAAATTGTTGTCAAATACAGAAAAACACACCGGCAGTTGATATATTTCAGACGCAAATAGCAGATCTCTTCAACGAGAGCAGAAGTAGCAGTCTGCCTTTTGTCACGTTCTTCACAACATCTCACGTGCCGTTTGCCTGTAAATTTTACTCGCCACGCATGTGTACTTCTTCTTCGGGCTGGTCTTAAAGTCTGGCTTGGTTAGAGCGAATAACTCGTACACGTCCAGATTCTCTAAATTTCAACATGTATATTAGAGTATCGGTTATTTTATTAAATGTGATATTGGATCGTCGGACATTTCCAATTTCGCGATATAACGTATAATAATGGCTGTTTATTGCAAATAGTATTAGATTTGATTTGATTATAATTTATCTTCAGAGACATTTTGCTATGCCGCTACAAACTTTACGCAACTGGCTTAGAACGAACTTGGCTAGGTAGCCTGGAATTTTAGCGCCTGTATGGAGCACTTGCAATTTTGTTAAACACAAACTTTGAATCCAGATTGCTATTCCAAATTGTTAACGCTATATCTGGCCAAAGTCTGGACATTTACGTGCGCGTGCAATTGATGATAATATTTAGAGCCATGCCAGCGACGTCTCTGAAAATTAGCCCCGCTGTAGCCCCGTGCCGGCGAAGACAGATTCGTGGAATAAATTTAACTTCTGGTTCATAGTTCATGGATAAGTCTTTTCAAGGCTTGTTTTCCCCATCAGAATAAGCAAAGACTTATTCGCATTAAACAAACGGACGCAAACTGCCACGCTAGTGCGATGGGCGGCATACGGTAATCAACCGTTTATCCCCAGAGTTGCGGCTCGATGTCATCATTCCACGAAAAGGGACTTATTAACCAGTGCAACAGATTCACCCAATAGCAAACACCCTGCAAATTATTTCGAAAACGGAACAAAGGTCAGAACGCACCACAATACAAGTATGCTCTGCCATTGGATCAAAGGATATATTGAATTCAGAATACTCTTAAAATTGTTGTCAAATACAAAAACACACCGGCAGTTAATATATTTCAGACGCAAATAGCAGATCTCTTCAACGAGAGCAGAAGTAGCAGTCTGCCTTTTGTCACGTTCTTCACAACATCTCACGTGCCGTTTGCCTGTAAATTTTACTCGCCACGCATGTGTACTTCTTCTTCGGGCTGGTCTTAAAGTCTGGCTTGGTTAGAGCGAATAACTCGTACACGTCCAGATTCTCTAAATTTCAACATGTATATTAGAGTATCGGTTATTTTATTAAATGTGATATTGGATCGTCGGACATTTCCAATTTCGCGATATAACGTGTAATAATGGCTGTTTATTGCAAATAGTATTAGATTTGATTTGATTATAATTTATCTTCAGAGACATTTTGCTATGCCGCTACAAACTTTACGCAACTGGCTTAGAACGAACTTGGCTAGGTAGCCTGGAATTTTAGCGCCTGTAGGGAGCACTTGCAATTTTGTTAAACACAAACTTTGAATCCAGATTGCTATTCCAAATTGTTAACGCTATATCTGGCCAAAGTCTGGACATTTACGTGCGCGTGCAATTGATGATAATATTTAGAGCCATGCCAGCGACGTCTCTGAAAATTAGCCCCGCTGTAGCCCCGTGCCGGCGAAGACAGATTCGTGGAATAAATTTAACTTCTGGTTCATAGTTCATGGATAAGTCTTTTCAAGGCTTGTTTTCCCCATCAGAATAAGCAAAGACTTATTCGCATTAAACAAACGGACGCAAACTGCCACGCTAGTGCGATGGGCGGCATACGGTAATCAACCGTTTATCCCCAGAGTTGCGGCTCGATGTCATCATTCCACGAAAAGGGACTTATTAACCAGTGCAACAGATTCACCCAATAGCAAACACCCTGCAAATTATTTCGAAAACGGAACAAAGGTCAGAACGCACCACAATACAAGTATGCTCTGCCATTGGATCAAAGGATATATTGAATTCAGAATACTCTTAAAATTGTTGTCAAATACAAAAACACACCGGCAGTTGATATATTTCAGACGCAAATAGCAGATCTCTTCAACGAGAGCAGAAGTAGCAGTCTGCCTTTTGTCACGTTCTTCACAACATCTCACGTGCCGTTTGCCTGTAAATTTTACTCGCCACGCATGTGTACTTCTTCTTCGGGCTGGTCTTAAAGTCTGGCTTGGTTAGAGCGAATAACTCGTACACGTCCAGATTCTCTAAATTTCAACATGTATATTAGAGTATCGGTTATTTTATTAAATGTGATATTGGATCGTCGGACATTTCCAATTTCGCGATATAACGTATAATAATGGCTGTTTATTGCAAATAGTATTAGATTTGATTTGATTATAATTTATCTTCAGAGACATTTTGCTATGCCGCTACAAACTTTACGCAACTGGCTTAGAACGAACTTGGCTAGGTAGCCTGGAATTTTAGCGCCTGTAGGAGCACTTGCAATTTTGTTAAACACAAACTTTGAATCCAGATTGCTATTCCAAATTGTTAACGCTATATCTGGCCAAAGTCTGGACATTTACGTGCGCGTGCAATTGATGATAATATTTAGAGCCATGCCAGCGACGTCTCTGAAAATTAGCCCCGCTGTAGCCCCGTGCCGGCGAAGACAGATTCGTGGAATAATTTTAACTTCTGGTTCATAGTTCATGGATAAGTCTTTTCAAGGCTTGTTTTCCCCATCAGAATAAGCAAAGACTTATTCGCATTAAACAAACGGACGCAAACTGCCACGCTAGTGCGATGGGCGGCATACGGTAATCAACCGTTTATCCCCAGAGTTGCGGCTCGATGTCATCATTCCACGAAAAGGGACTTATTAACCAGTGCAACAGATTCACCCAATAGCAAACACCCTGCAAATTATTTCGAAAACGGAACAAAGGTCAGAACGCACCACAATACAAGTATGCTCTGCCATTGGATCAAAGGATATATTGAATTCAGAATACTCTTAAAATTGTTGTCAAATACAGAAAAACACAAATAGTTTGTTATTTAGATCTTTTAAAAAATTTTAATATTACAAATCCCGCTTTATATTTTTTTAAATATTTTAATGTTATCTTCCATTATATTAATATGTAAATCAGTTAATTTTTAATCAAAATCATATGCTAATAATCTTATCATTGACAATCATATTTTTAATTATTACTAGAAAGTTAACTAATTGAATAGTGTCACATTATAAAACCAAATATACATAAGTTAAAAATATAATTATTTCAATATATTTTTACATACAAATATTACATAAAAAACCAAAATAGAGTTATAAGTGAATAATATTAATATAAATGATTTTTCGCTATTTGGATACAACACTAATTAATAGTTAGTTAAAGACTCTGTTATAAATATAACACTATAATTTGAAGTATTGTCAGGATCATTAATTTGTCATAGTTGTGATGTTAGCGTTTACCAATCGACTTTAGTATTTGTAGCTACTGGATAATAGATTTCTGGATTGGTAATTGAGGTGCATAGTACTTTATATATTGAATAAACATTCGTTCAATATCATATTTAGAGTCGAAATTCTTCTGGATTAGTAAATATTATAAGACATTCTATTTAAAACTTTTCAGTTATAGACTGCAAGCTTACAGGTTATAACGTAATTCAGAGTATAAATAATGGATATATAGCTGCAAACATACACATTAGTTTACAAATAGTACTTAGTTAATTCTAAATTTGCTCTGATTTTTAACGCTTTGGATTAAATACTGTTGTCATTGATATAATAGGTGAAGATTATAAAAATTGTGATATTTGTGGTACTTAAAGGGTAATTTATGGACTATGTGCGGACTCCTTGAAATTCGGACAAGAAATTGACTATGTAATCAAGTGTGTATTCCCGTTTGAGTTAAACAACAATTAATGTGTTTGTACACATGGATATTTACTTAATGTATCATCATGCGTAAATATAATATATTCTTTATAAAATATTTCCGAAATAGTTAAGGATAATTAGTTACACACAAAATAACAGATTAGTATGTTAGTAAATAACATTACTACACTAGATAACAAGATATTTGATAACATTACAGCTTTAAACAATAAAATTGATACATAATTTGTATATTTCGATAATAACATATTATAGAATTTTTCTTTTGCATAAAATAATTTATTATAAGCCATACATACACTGGATAATAGAATAGCAAACAATGTATCAGCAATAAACAGTAATTTATACCACAATTATTCACAATTAGAATATTATATTATGTAAAATTATTCTAGCGCAGATATTAAATTATAATATAATACATCTGTATTAGATCATCGGATTTATGATAATATTACATAGACATACAGTTAAATTTAAAATATGTCTGCCTATTTGGAGGGTAAAATAATATCAAATTATACATAGGCCTAAAGTAACCTCATTGCAAATTTAGAAATAATAGATTAAAGAATTCGCGCTAATAGCACTATAATATATGGATATTTAACTAGTAACGTATCATAGTTAGAGCATTACATTATAACAAATAATTCGCAATCTGAACACAACTTATTCATAAATTCATCAATTTTAGATTCAAGAATATATAATAATAGGTCTTAACTTGTGGATGTAATTACACTTAATTCTTCTAACTTAGAGCAATATATAAAGAATAATATTTCAACAGTTAACGGAAATTTAATATATAATACTAATGTTTTGGACAACAGAATATCAAATAATGTATCATAACTCACTAATAATTTAAATACAGTTTCTACAAATATTTAAAATTATATTATATCAAATAGTTCGTATACTAACTAAGTCCTTTAACAAAATATAAGCACAATAGATCAGCTAATTAAAGATCAAGTAATAATTCTTAATTCACAAACAAACAATTAAATATTATCTATGAACAATACAATCGCCACTATGAATACAATTATTCAAAAATAGAAATGTTTAATTGAAGACTTACAGTAGAAAATTAATTGTAATAGTCACTATATTATAAGTGGATAATGCTTATAAACTGTATCTAGCTGTACTAACGTGTGATTAAGTCTTTATTTTTAAATAATAATTAAATTTTAAATAAGTTGCCAAAATATATAATATCTTTTTTAAGATTTATTTAAATGTCTATATTAAATGTCTATATTACATATATAATCCAAATTTTATATGTATTTGTTAGTTAACTAAATACAATAAAGTTTCATCCTTCACAACATAATATATTTTTATAACTAATAACAGTATGTATGTATATGTTATATATAACAGTATATAAAATGTATTTTTATGATGAAAAAGCTCTAAAATTTATAGTATTTTATTAAAATTTATACTTCATAATAATTATTCTAAATAGGGCTAATTTGTCTTTATATTCAGCTAAAATCTGTAAAAAGTCGGGCTTAAACTAATAGTTAACTGGAAACCTGCAAATATAACATATTTGCTAAGTTGAAATAATAGACAAAATTACAACGTCCATCATTGATTACCACGTCAGTTTAGCAATTCCCACGTCAAATTACCCATCTCTACAGTTCTGATTTTCAGGTTACTGTTATTGTATAGATGTTTAAGACGTACCTGAGTGAGTTGACATATGTGCAGAATGTCAGTCCTTGGATTGACTCTTTCCAGGGACGGTTTCATTCTGAGAGATTCTGTTTTTCGTTTTTAATTTTCGTTTTAAAAATTTTAATTATTGTGTTTTAAGCTTAAAATTTGTATGAAAACTAAGGTTATGTACTAATTTATAATGCTTATAAGTAAAAGTTATCTTATTCACTTAACTGTAACCATATCATCATTACTAAGGCTCAATTTAATCATTCCATCTTCATCTCATAAATCATGAAAATCCACAAATCCACATTTAGTTACACAATAACGCTATCACAAACTAATCTCAATATCATACCTCATCTTCTAGGATTGTCACTCTTAAATAGTAACATAGCATATAATTAAATATATAATATAATTAATAATTAATACATGTATTTGAAAGTTTCTAATGTAAATATATCACTGCTTATGTTATCAATATTTTGAATAAAAACAGATTAAATTCATTTTCTTCGCAACAGATCAAATGAAATGAGCTTTAAAAATTTTTGTTATGTCTCACGAAAAGACTCTTGGATACACGTATAGAGCCAAGCAAAATCTTGTATAAGCTTTCAATTTCTAAAGTTTATATGCTAGATATCTTGTCTCAAGAGTAAATACGTGATCAACTTTTTAAATAAGTGTAAACTCTAATATTTTTAAAATGTAGAAATCTCAAAATATCTATCCGGGTACAGTAATCATTAATTATTGTTCTGATTTAATTTATTTTTATCTAATAATTCAATACAAGTCTATATTTTGTTGTTTATATTATTTTTGTAATTTTCAGTTATAATAAGTTTGTAAAATTATAATTAAAGAACATCCATAGTATTTAGTCCAGGTATAACTTCATTCGCTTATTTTATTCTGTTTTAAATTAGTTCTAATCGTTAAAGCGAAAATTGAATTAATTTTACTTATTTTTCAGTTAACTGTGGATATTGCTTTGGATTATTTGTAATTTCTTCGTATTCTTTAAACATCGTTTATATTTAACGATATTTTAAAGATATTTAATCGTTTTTCAAATATGGGAAGAAATTCTTTTAAATAAATGTCCATTTATTGCCATATATCATTGAAAGCATTTCTAATTCTATTTACTAATCTTCAGTCCATTAAAAATTTACTTTATCACCTTATTTATTCAAAACGTTTCTATATTAAAGTTTACATTATGTTGGCGTTCTTTAATCTAATTAAGAAGAGATTTTCTTCCAATCTATTCTGGAATTTAATGTATGAATTTATATTAGTTATAACAATTGCTATTTTTCAGTATCTGACCAAGGTCGTTATCTATTTTGCATTGGAGTGTTTTAAACAAATTATCATTAAATTTAATACATATAAACAATATATTCTAAAAATATAATTCCATTTAATTTGAAGCTCATTTCTTTTGATCTTGGTAACAAAACCCAAGTTATAAGCAAGTTATATAACTATTTTAAAATATCAAGTTCACTTAGGCTTTTATTCGCTCACTATCATATTCATCTTAGTACAACATATCAACATCCATATCTTACAAATGAAATGATAACATATTCTTTATTATCAACATATTTTAAAAACAATCAATAATGTTTCCACTCCACGAAATGTTCAGAATAATTCACGTGAAATCCGGTTTGTGTGTGAAGCCGTAAATGCACGAGGTTCACTCCAAATTTTCTCTCGAGTCTCAAATCTCCTCGGCCGAATTATTTAAAACGACCGATTCGTATTTCATTCACGAGTCTTCACAACTGGTTCTGGGCGTGAACGACGAGAAACAGTTGGAACTTCAAGAAATGAAGAAATTCAACCCAAAACAGAAGTGGACAGTTGAAGGGGACTTCATCGTCAACTGCTACTTCGACGAAGCCATTCAAGAAGACATGACCATAAAAGAATGCACCGGAAGCACAAACGAGAAGTTCAGAATACAAATGGAGTGAACAAACAGCATTTATGAGTATTATTCGTGCAAGGAAATATCAGCCACTTTATATTTTTTTCATAATTCAATTTTATACTACTTAAATTCAAAAAGTATCAATGTAAGGTTATAAAATAACTTTACATTACTTTTTAACTATATCTTTAACTGTAACCATCAACAAGTGAAATAGAATATTTGTTTATTAATTTGTTTATCAAATAAGGACGTGACGTGTTAATAAACTGTGCAAACTTAACTAAAATAAAATAAGTACTAGGGCTAAATGATATAAATATTGACGTTTTACAGATTATATTTGTTCTATTACTTTTTTAACCAACATGATTATAAAGATATTATCAAATCTTATTATATGATTTAATCAACATCAATAAATTTCAAAATATATTAAACCTCAACTTCAATAAATTTCCAACTACCATAAAATACCAAAACATGAAACATGAAATAAATAAATAAATGTGAAATAGATGATGAGTTTTTAACCATTCAGTATTTTTATAACTGATTATAAATTCTATTTTGATCTATTTTGTATATGTCTAAAAAAATAAAAATACCTAGAAAGGTTGGTAGCAAGAATATAAGAATAGTGACTAATATAATATATTTTAATGTCACTTCATATTTTGCAACAATTTGTAAATTTATTGCTTCTCAGCTCTTGAACCAAGATACTTCCTATAGATCTTTATAAGGGTAGACTTTGGAAGGATTTAACGCTGAATAAATTACTTCCAATAAGTCATTGAACTGTACAAAGTACTAAATTTTTCTAACTGTATTGATTAATCTGAGGAATAATCGTAAAACATCTGCTGCCATCTGTAAATATCTTCTGACACTTCATTAATATTGTCATATGTAATTATACGACTGTAGTTAATCATAATTCCAACAGAAAGCTAAGCAAAAAACTCTTGTATCACAAATTACTTGATACTTATTGATTCCAATTCATCTAAAAGAGTTTCAAGCATAATTTATATCTCTCCTATTGTATAATTATATTGCTATATTATACTGTCAAAACGGAAAGACAAGTTAATAACTTGTATTAGTAGTCTTTTAAGATTTAAATGAATTGGTTTGACATGATATGCAAAAAATATGATTTTTAGAAGATCAATAAGCTCTTAGTTATCTGATATTAAGAAAGAAGCTGTCTTAAGTTGCAAAATTGAGTTCTTATCAAAATCTTTAAGTTGTGTTGTATACTTGTTGATTTACTACTCCATAAATACAAGCAAGAATTGATAGTCTTATTTAATGTCAAATTGTTATGCAATTATACACATATTTTTAACTAAGTCAACTATTTAAATGATGTAAATGGGGTACTTTTGTTTGGGTTGCTAATTAACAATGTATTTGGGTTTTACATTTATAATTTGTTAATTTTCAAAGTATGCCTTTAGAAAGTTTACCATAGATTCGTTATCATTGAAATCTACTTTTGCTATGTTTTCACTGATAATTTAATAGTTACAACTTTCGCTTCCAATGAGTTTATTTGGAAGCTAAATTGTAGCGTATGTTGTGTTTAGCTTCATTTATAAATCATGATCCGCACAAAACGTTTCCCTTATTTGATCCTGGAGCAATTCCATTATTTTGATTGGTATTTTCGACACCACATTAACTATGTCCTTTATCACACTTCTTTAAACGTAGGTGATTTCAACATCTGTAAAAGCTTCTTTCAGTTGATTAACAATTTTACTGAGCACTGGAACGCACAACTAAACGAATTCCGAATTTGCAAAATTTTGAACAAGGCACTACTCGGCCTTTTTAACGATGAACACGTTTGAACTAATTATAAAATCAGCATTTTGAGCTAGCTTCACGTTGAATGAGGATTGTAGCTCATTATAAATGTCTTCAAATTATTTGAAGTTAGTTAACACGTTGTAAAGCTTGGACCAACTACCTATGAAGTTAATTAAAATAGTATACACGTCTGAACGCTTCACGAGCGAAAAGGATTTTATTTTATTTAATTCAAATTCCAAAGATTATTTAGTAATCTCGAAAAGTTCATTTATGAAACTTACTAACTACTCAACGTTCGGACTGGAAAACTCACCAGAATCTAACTAGTGCTTTTACATGACAATATCTTACTCTTTAGCAGTATTCAACATCATCCCATTATAAGGAGTGGAAAGTTTAAAGAATACACCACAATTTACACAATAATGTTAATTATCAATGTGAAAGATTGAAATGAAATAGATAATATTGATAACATGAACTAATATGTATAAATTTAAGTATATACCATGCAATAATGTATAGCAAACAATAACTATTCTGTGTTTCCTTTTGAGACAAAGTGTATGTTTAAACTTTTAAATTTTATCAATCAATTATCAATCATTTAATTATTAATATTAAGTTTATTACCGAGTATAAATATTATTCCACTTTATTATGAAATGATATCTTATTAAACAAATATTCAAAATAAATATGAAGAAACCTCGTAATTAAATTCAATATCTTTATTAATAAAAGACAATAAATCACAAATATAGTAGCAATAACTATTTATAAATGACACAAATTCTTATTCAGATTACGTCAACGAATAATGTAGTTTAACTATGAATGACATAGCTGAATAAATAAATTAGATTAATGAATATTCACTAATCAAACGTTCAGATATATTACAGCTTATTATCATGTATATTAATAGTTTAGCAAAAATATAAAATTAATCATTTGATGGAAATTTAGAGACCGCAGACAAATAATCTGATTAAATATCATATAACGAAGTAAACAAAAAATATAAATAAATTTATGCAACAAATATAGATTTTTTTATTTCAACAAATTTAAAAATTTGTGAAATAGTAGAAAAATGTATAATACATTATTTTGGAGATTCGTAATTTATGTAAATCATTATACCTGTTTGTAATAAACTAATATTCTAAGTTAAAAATATGTTTAAAGATTTTGATCTTAGCTACTAATAAAGAAACACTCTAAAAACTTCATACGAAATAGTTTAAGGATTTTCTAACGAAATAATAACTTAACTAAAATAATAAATCATTGAGTAATTCTCAGACAATCAGTCATTATTTTATTGGTAATAATAAAATTTAGAATTAACACTATAATATTGTCATCGATTAGATTCTGTGTATAATATTGATTACGCTGTAATAATGTAGAATATTTTTTATGTTGATTTCGAAAATAATGACTCAATTATAAAATATTTAAAATCTTATTTAAATAATTAATACATTGGTGACGTATAATGTTAAAAGTAATCAATTCATAAAACTAATTAGAAATATTCATAATATGTTGTGTTAATTGTTGACTACATTAAAACTATATGCATAATAACAAATCAGTTAGATATCTAATTCGATTATAGCTTTATATTACAATTAATGAATTAATAAATATTCAAATATGTAAAGCAGTTAAAGAACTGTGATAATATTTCAATATTACAGTTCAAAACGGCTACAGCTTTGCTTTCGGCACATACAGATATATTAGATTTACTAAAAATACCGTTTTTAACATTTAACATCAAAATCTTAAACAATGACCTAAAGCAGAACTTGTAGAAGATTATAAACATGTCTTTTTAATTTGAGTAAATATGGAAATAAAAGAAATAAATACATGAAATATATTAAATGATTCAATAAATGATAGATAAATTGTTAACAGAAACAGAAAACATTAATATTAAACAATTTGCAATCCAATAGTTTTTCTAAGAGCTTAATAAAAGCTTAATGGTTCATTACAGTTCTATACCGGTTACACATTTAAATATTAATTAAATATCAGAAGAGTTGTATGGATGGTAATAATTACTTTACAATTATGAGCCAAGCCAATCCTAAAACTTGGAAAAATATATTAATTTATACAGATCAGCCGAGCATTGGAAATATTTCATTGATAAAGATTTATTATCAAAGAACTATTTTCAAGAATCTAGAAATTATTAAAGAATCAGTGAGATTAAAGTGTTAACTTTATTTTATTTATAATATTAATAAAATCTTTAAGCTTTTCAATTCTATTCAGAATGAATTCTTAATCTTAATCTCAATCCAACGAAAATACTAAAATATTATTTTTAATCATTCATTTCACAAATCATCATTATCGGATTCTTATATTTGGTTACAATTAATTGCAATATTTTGACTCCTAAAACTAGGTCAAAATCAGAAAGAGTTGTTGTAAAAGTTAGTGGCAGCTCTCTAGTATAAAGTATACTGAAGAAATCTCAAATTTCTGCTCAAGATTCAACGCTGGATGAATACCGAATTCGGCTTGGCAGATTGCATCTTTTTCAGCCAAGATAGTTGGAATCGATTGCTGTTAGGATATAGATGGCTCATCGAAACTGTGAGCCAAGATACCATCAACGAACTCTTTTTTGAGCTTCATTGGATATCAAATATATAGTCCATATCACATTAAGATTATTTTTGTTCCTATATTGTAATCTAAAGCCTATATTGAACATTAATTATTTGACTATATCGAGATAAATTAAAACACTTTTTATCATAAAAGCATGAATCTGAACGACAACTTCTACATGGAATATACGACATACGTTGTATGTAATCGAACGATGTATATGTTCAAGAAAGCAGCATTCAAATAAACAAGATATGAGAATTACGAAAATGCAAATATCTCTGCTGCAAAGTGATCATTTGCATATTACAATGCAATATAATTTATATTGTTAAGATAACCGCTACAGACCCCCGTGTTGGGAAATATGCAGACGTTGGTGAGAGTGGAGTACTATCATTTCTGAATTGCCATAATTTGACGACATCTTAAATAATTAGAATTATATATATGGACTCCTACACGTATTATTTTAAAATGTTCCTGTGATTGATGTAATTGATTATTGAGTGGATGTTTTTGAGATGTACCAAAAGAGTGAACCGATATATAATTTCAAAGCCGATATCACGTTGTTGTGGACTAAATAATTATCTTAAATTATATAATTATTCAACCTACACATTAAATCATTCAATAACTTTTTCACTTCCCAAAACGATGAACTCGAAAACGATGACGAACGAGTTCAAAAACATCATCCGAGACAAAGTAATGAACGTCATGAACTTCAAAAAACTTCAGAACATTTAAATAATTAACAGCTTCGACGTTCGAGAACTAATTATCGACACCTGTTAAAACATAATCCCAAAACTTAAAAGCTCCACAATAATTAAACTAACAATAATCGACTACGGAATAAAATGTCTGAATGAAATGGAACTGCCAAATATTCAAGCGCTAGATTTACGAGACAACAATGAAAGTGCAATTGATGAATTGAGCGGACCATATTTGAATATAAAAGATCCTAGCCTGAGCAAATACACTAATCTGAATTTAAATAACATTTTAAAGCTTAAATAAGTCACTAAACTGAGACTGGCCATTCTGCGGCCTAACTAATATCCAATAACTAACGGAATTCTTACATTTAACAGATCTTGATTTATAAGACAACGAAAATATTGATATAAGCCCGCTAAAACTAATGAAATAGCTAAATAAATTGAATCTGTCATGCTGCTATTTGAAAAATATTAACGCGCTGTAATATTTGATCCAATTGAAAGAATTGAATCTTGAAGGCAACACCGGTGAAAAATACGCCGGTATTGATATTAACCCGTTGTAATACCTAAAATAGCTTGAAAAATTGAATTTAAAATGCTGTTTACTAATTGATGTTAGTACTCTGAGCTACCTTTCTAGTTTAAAGGAATTAAACCTCGCTTTGAATAATATAATTTATCTTAAACCGCTGAAAGATTTAAAACATCTTAAGCAATTAGATGCTTAATTCAACAAAATTTTAGATGTTTAAGAGCTTTAAAAGCATAAAAACTTCCGCTAATTCCTATTAAGTGGGTAGAAATTATGTACATAGAAAGAAGTTACATTGGCTAGCAAAATTAGATCAATTAACCAGTCTGTAACAAAACTCAGGATGATTAATTAATATTGTATTGTCACCAAATCAAAAAATGATATTAAAATGAAGTAAGTAACTCAATATTTACACTAGTGTAGTAATAATTAATATCACTCTACGGCAAAAGTTGCTTCTCTTTTTCAAAAGATAATTTTGGATGATTGCTATTAGTGATCTAAGTATTAATATGGAATTAAATAAAAATTTAACTATAATGTTTTTAAATTTACACTAAAAGTACTATATTTATATATATGAAAGTTTAATTTATTTTTACTTACAATATAGTAATTTCTTTATATACTATAATAAATTTAAAATACTTTGATATAGTCGAACCCACTAAGTTACATTCAAATCTTTTTGAGACCCATAATGTTACATTTCTCTATCGAATCTCCGAATTGTTACATCGATGAGCACAATGTTCAATTGCGGTTCACTAAGTTCAATCGCTGTTCGAATAGTTACACCGGAATTAGCTAGTATTACCATTCACCTACAACTTTTATTACAAATTTCCACACCCTATTTAAACAAATGTTTGGTTTTTAAACATGAGTTCTAAAATATTGCATTTAAACATACTTTGATAATATAGAATGAAGTTTTATTACAGTGTGTTATATATAATACGTTATAATCTATATTTTACGCATTTTAACCAAAATAATATGATCGTGAGAAATATAGTCTTAGCTAGTATATTTTAGAATTTTAATATCATAAAAGTTACTTATATTTGTATTTTTACATATTATCGATATTATTTATTTGAATATACCAAATTAATATTAATATTTTGTAATAATGTTTAGATTAATAAATTTATGTCTATACTCTATTATTATATCGTTGATATATGTTATATTAATTAATTCCTTATTTACATGGAGTTATAAAACATTAATTTGATTTTGGTTAAAATGCGTAAAATATAGATTATAACGTATTATATATAACACACTGTAATAAAACTTCATTCTATATTATCAAAGTATGTTTAAATGCAATATTTTAGAACTCATGTTTAAAAACCAAACATTTGTTTAAATAGGGTGTGGAAATTTGTAATAAAAGTTGTAGGTGAATGGTAATACTAGCTAATTCCGGTGTAACTATTCGAACAGCGATTGAACTTAGTGAACCGCAATTGAACATTGTGCTCATCGATGTAACAATTCGGAGATTCGATAGAGAAATGTAACATTATGGGTCTCAAAAAGATTTGAATGTAACTTAGTGGGTTCGACTATATGTAAAAGAGTGTGTTAGTTTTTGATTATTGTTTTTGTAAAAACGAAATTATGTTTATTTTTCTATAATATTATCTAAGAAAAGTA